>MCFE01000462.1:0-71148 GCA_002104905.1 Basidiobolus meristosporus CBS 931.73 | reverse complement strand
ATTTTTCATTTCTTCTCCTGGCAGCATCATTGTACTAAAGAATTTTTGTCTCAGATACATTTTCTTGGCAGCCGAACATGACTGGTAGGTGTCTTCTAGTGCCTTCCAGGCATTCTTTGCCGTTTTTGCTCTTGAGCATTGAATTAGCAGTTTGTCTTTAACATTAAGGCAAATGCAGTTAAAGGCACTTTGTTCTTTCTTCATGTTCTGGGTACCTGGTATTTTGGTGAAAATTTTCTAAGTAAATCCCAACAAGGAATTTGGTCAGTATTCTCTAGGATTTGAAGGTGATGATCTAAGTGACTAAGTTAGGTGAATATTTAGGTGGAAATATGAATTTTTACAACAAAATCTTCAGTTCTGGACTCTAGGGCTGATACAAGACCCTGAAACTTGTCTGTCAGGCTATTCAGGATGGTAACTATCACATCCTCATCAGTAGTTGGTACACCCACAGATTCCTTCTCATCTACCAGCAGGGTAATTCTGTTAATTAGATTTTTTATTTCTTCTCCTGGCAGCATCTTTGTAGTAAAGAATTTTTGTCTCAGATACATTTTCTTAGCAGCTGAACATGACTGATAGGTGTCTTCTAATGCCTTCCAGGCATTCTTTGCCATTTTTGCTCTTGAGCATTGAATTAGCAATTTGTCTTCAACATTAAGGCAAATGCAGTTAAAGGCACTTTGTTCTTTCTTCTGGTACTTTAAGGCTTCCTCTCCCACGTTTTTAGGAGGGCATTCTTCTCCCATGACAATATCCCAAAGGCCTCTTTCTTGTAGCAGCATCTTCATCTTCACCTTCCACACTTGGTAGTTTGATCCATCCAACTTTTCAGCAGAGGGAAAAATTCCATTAATAGCAGTAGTAGACATTGCAGAGAGTAACAGCTCAGGGCTCATAACCTGTTGTAAGAATCTTGGAGATATTGGAGGTGATTGGGAGAACAAGTAGATTATGTGGTTTTCACTTAATTATTTATTGAATGTAAAAGTAGTACTTATACTTTTACCAGGTCTTGGCATTACAAACATGTAGAATGTTGTAAAAATTTGTATTTCCACCTAAATATTCATCTAACTTAGTCACTTAAATCATCACCTTCCAATCCTAGAGAATACTGACCAAATTCCTTGTTAGGATTTACTTAGAAAATTTTCACCAAAATACCAGGTACCCAGAACATGAAAATTCTCAAAGTTGTCCAAACAGCCCCAAACTTTGCACACATGTTCTTGGGACCTTCCTTAATCTATTCTACGTGTTTGTAATGCCAAGACCAGGTAAAAGTATAAATACCACTTTTACATTCAATAAATCATTAAGTGAAAACCACATAATCTACTTGTTCTCCCAATCACTTCCAATATCTCCAAGACTCTTACAACAGGTTATGAGCCCCAAGCTGTCACTCTCTGCCATGTCTACTACTGCTATTACTGGAATATTTCCCTCTGCTGAAAAGTTGGATGGCTCTAACTACCAAGTGTGGAAGGTGAAGATGAAGATGCTGCTACAAGAAAGAGGCCTTTGGGATATTGTCATGGGAGAAGAATGCCCTCCTAAAAACGTGGGAGAGGAAGCCTTAAAGTACCAGAAGAAAGAACAAAGTGCCTTTAACTGCATTTGCCTTAATGTCAAGGACAAATTGCTAATTCAATGCTCAAGAGCAAAAACGGCAAAGAATGCCTGGAAGGCACTAGAAGACACCTACCAGTCATGTTCAGCTGCCAAGAAAATGTATCTGAGACAAAAATTCTTTACTACAAAGATGCTGCCAGGAGAAGAAATGAAAAATCTAATTAACAGAATTACCCTGCTGGTAGATGAGATGGAATCTGTGGGTGTACCAACTACTGATGAGGATGTGATAGTTACCATCCTGAATAGCCTGACAGACAAGTTTCAGGGCCTTGTATCAGCCCTAGAGTCCAGAACTGAAGATTTGACCTTAAATTACGTATATGGACGGCTCCTGGATGAAGAATTAAGAAAATCAAGCGCTAATAAGAAGGAAGAAGAAAATGCTTTGATAAGCAATGATAACCAACAAAGGAGGTACCTAAGACCCTACAAAGGCAACAGCAACCTATTTTGCAACTACTGCAAAAGGAAAGGACACACATCAGACCGGTGTTTCAAGAAGAGAGATTATCAGCAAAAGAAGCCTGAATATGGAAATGCTGCAACAACTGAAGATAGACTATTCATATCTGCACTAAATATGACCACAAACAAGGATTCTCAGACGTGGTATATTGATTCTGGAGCTTCTCAACACTTTACACACCAAAAAGAACTTTTTACCCAATATCAAGAAATTCCAATTAAGAAGGTTTTCATGGGTGACAATAGAACCCTTGATGCAGTGGGAGAAGGAACTATCCAAGTAAACCTTAGAAGCAGTGAAGGAAGCCACACACTGACCTTTAAAGAAGTACTCTGTGTACCAGAAATAGCCAAGAACCTACTCTCTGTAAGCAAGGCCACAGCAGAAGGACTCAGTTTCAGTTTTGACAATTTTGGATGCAGGATCACTGATCAAAATGGTGCACATATTGCTTTGGGCATCAGAGATCAGAATCTATACAAGTTGACTTATATTCCATCATATCTGGAAGCCAACTTAAGTAACTTAAATGAAGAAACACCAATGCTTTGGCACAGGAGATTTGGACACATCAATTTTGATTATTTGCATAAAATGATCAAAGATCAGCTAATTTCTGGAGTGAAAATTGATCCCCCAGCTAATTCGGAGCACTGTGAAGCCTGAATATATGGGAAACAAGCCAGACAACCGTTCAAGAGCTCTGGGTTAATCAAAACTAAGAAAAAATTAGATCTAATTCACTCAGATCTTTGTGGACCTATGCAAAATTTATCCTTAGGCAGGATGAAGTATTTAATCACTTTTATTGATGATTATACAAGATACACATGGGTCTACTTCATGGAGGGAAAGGAAGAAGCTCTGTCTAAGCTCAGGGAGTTTAAAGCCATGGTGGAGAGAGAAACTGGTGAAAAAATCAAGAAAATATGCTCTGACAATGGTGGAGAATATACCTCAAAACTCTTCTTCCACTTCTGCAAAATTCATAGGATAAAGCAAGAGACTACTGTACCATACTCCCCACAGCAAAATGGAGTAGCAGAATGAGCTAACAGATCAATAATTGATATGGCAAGATCCATGATCCATGATCAAAAATTATCCTATGATTTTTGGGCGGAATCAGTTGCCACTGCTGTATACCTTAAAAATAGGAGTTATAACAGAATACTTTGTGACTCTACTCCATTTGAAGCATGGTATGGATACAGACCAAGTGCAGAACATCTAAGAATATTTGGGTGTACAGCATATGCCAAAAAACTGGCCGGAAATCAGTCAAAATTTGAGCCAAAGAGTGTAAAATGCATATTTTTGGGCTACTGCAATGAGAGTAAGGCATATGGACTCTACAATACCGAAGCAAAGAAGCTTATCAAGTCCAGGGATGTGTTGTTTGATGAAAATTCAAAATTTTCACAAAAAATGACATCAGATGATGACAAAAATTTGATCTCAAGTCCACCAATTGTCAGGATTGAATCAGTGCAAAACAATAAAGCTTTTTTTCACTCCAGAGGACTCTACAACCGTGGTTCAGCCAGAATCAGTGCCCAGGAATATCCCAGAAGTGATCATTCCAGTATCAAATGCCCGGAGATCAAATTGGACAAGAAATAGCCCAAATTACTATATTAATGAGGGTACAAACTTAGCCTATGCCTATTCAGTCCATATTGATGAACCCCAGACTGTAAAAGAGGCCCTAAATAGCCCTCAGACAAAGTTTTGGAGATCTGCAATGACTGAGGAATATCAGGCCCTGATGGAAAATCAAACTTGGGACTTAGTCAAGTTACAAATCAACCGTAAATCAACTGGATGCAGATGGGTCTTCAAGACAAAATACAAGGCTGATGGTACAATTGAAAGATACAAAGCAAGACTTGTAGCCAAAGGATACTCTCAAACAAAAGGACTTGACTATACTGAGACCTTTGCACCAGTAGCCAAGTTTAATTCCATCAAATTAATATTGCCTATTGCAGCCAAATATAAGTTTTTTATTCATCAAATGGATGTAAAAACTGCATTTTTGAATGGAGAACCTGATGAGGACGTGTATATGGACCAGCCTGATGGGTTTGTTGACCAAGATAACCCCCATTTGGTCTGCAAGCTTAAAAAGTCACTATATGGTCTCAAACAATCACCAAGAGCCTGGAATTGCAAGATAGATTCTTATTTGGAATCTTTGAGTTTCAAAAGGAGTAATGCTGACTATAGTATATACTATAAGCCAGATAGAGCAAATCCAGTTCTATTAGCTCTATATGTGGATGATCTTATTATAGCCGCCAATAACCTAGAAACATTGGAAGAGACTAAATCCAGCCTATCTAAGGAGTTCAAGATGTCCAATCTAGGAGAACTCAGTTACTACTTAGGGATTAAGTTCTCCATAGACAGAAGTACCCAGACTATCACCCTGAGCCAATCCAAGTATATTCAAGATATACTAAAGAAGTACCAAATGGAAGACTGTAAACCGGCAGCTACCCCAATGGAGACAAACCTTAACTTGGTCAAAACTCAACCAAATCAAGAGAGCTTGGTGCCATCTGAAAGCCCTGACTTTCCTTATCAATCTATGGTCAGCAGTCTGATGTATGTCATGCTTGGAACACATCCAGATATCTCATATTCAGTGGGAGTTGTCAGCCAACATAATCAGAACTATGGATCTGATCATATTGCAGCAGTTAAGCGGATTTTTAGATACCTAAAAGGAACTGCTGATATCTGCTTAAGATACACTTATAATGATTCAGAACAGGATCTTGTGGGATACTCTGATGCTGATTGGGGACAAAATTTGGAAGACAGAAGATCCACCACAGGATACACCTTTCTTTACTGTAAAGGAGCAATTTCATGGAATTCAAGAAAGCAACCAACCGTAGCACTTTCTACTACAGAGGCAGAGTATATGGCAGCCTGTGAAGCTACAAAAGAAGCAATGTGGTTAAGAAAGCTCTTTGCAGATTTAGGCCTATGTCAAAAAACGCCTATTACTTTATTTCAAGATAATCAAGGATGTATACAATTAGGTAGAAATCCAACTTTTCATGCTAGAACCAAGCACATAGATATTAGACATCATTTCATACGTGAAGCTATAGAGAATAACTTAGTTAGCTTAGCTTACTGTCCTACCAATGAAATGATTGCAGACATATTTACCAAACCATTAGCTAGAGACAAGTTTGAATATCTTAGGTCAAAATTAGGACTAGTCAGTATGAACATTTAGCTGAGTGGGAGTGTTGTAAAAATTTGTATTTCCACCTAAATATTCACCTAACTTAGTCACTTAAATCATCACCTTCCAATCCTAGAGAATACTGACCAAATTCCTTGTCGGGATTTACTTAGAAAATTTTCACCAAAATACCAGGTACCCAGAACATGAAAATTCTCAAAGTTGTCCAAACAGCCCCAAACTTTGCACACATGTTCTTGGGACCTTCCTTAACCTATTCTACGTGTTTGTAATGCCAAGACCAGGTGAAAGTATAAATATTACTTTTACATTCAATAAATCATTAAGTGAAAACCACATAATCTACTTGTTCTCCCAATCACTTCCAATATCTCCAAGACTCTTACAACATAGAATAGGTTAAGGAAGGTTCCAAGAACATGTGTGCAAAGTTTGGGGCTGTTTGGACAACTTTGAGAATTTTCATGTTCTGGGTAAATATTTGAAGTAAATCCCAACAAGGAATTTGGTCAGTATTCTCTAGGATTTGATGGTAATGATCTAAGTGACTAAGTTAGGTGAATATTTAGGTGGAAATACAAATTTTACAACAATTTTCACCAAAGTACCAGGTACCCAGAACATGAAAATTCTCAAAGTTGTCCAAACAGCCCCAAACTTTGCACACATGTTCTTGGGACCTTCCTTAACCTATTCTACGTGTTTGTAATGCCAAGACCAGGTGAAAGTATAAATATTACTTTTACATTCAATAAATCATTAAGTGAAAACCACAAAATCTACTTGCTCTTCCAATCACTTCCAATATCTCCAAGACTCTTACAACACAAACAAGCAAGCAAGTTTTGGGCCAGCATTGGTATGCTAAGAAAGTATCTCAAGAATAGCCAAAACTATCAAAGGCAGAAGAACAAGGGTGCATGGGCTTAAAACCAGTGGCTTCCTCAGGAGCCTCCAAGACAACAATCCCAAGTTTAATAATTCTCACAAGGGATACTTTTGTACTACTTGCCTGAATCCTATACATGAGCTGTATAATGGTCACAGGTATTTAGGAATAAAAGGAACCTGTAGCATTGTTAAGGCTAGAGCATAGTGGATCAGAATGAAGCATTGCATTGGTAAGGTTAATCAGAAGGGAGCCAACTTTGCTATTAGTCAAAGGGATTTTGTTTGCAAGTATCTGCTAGTCACAATTCTTCCTTGGAAACTTCCATGGGTGTCATCTGGCTAGTGGCTAGTATTAGATAGGTTGGCTATGTCCATTCACCCAATCCCCTGGAGTGTATCCATGGAAACACTGGCCTTTACTGAGTTATGATCAAATGCTTGCCCAAGTGGTGAGCAATAAATGGATTTTATAGTACATACATAAAATAATTACGGGATTATATTGGGTCTATCGATGAGCAACTGCACTCTGGACTGGAACATCACATGTATCACGCTTGGATTGCCCAAATCGAACCGACACAAGAGGATAGATTCATTTCAGCGGCTTCGTGATGTAGGCAACAAACATGGGCACGCCATCCTTCGTGCGGATCACAAACAGGAATGGCCGGTCACATCGCATCTCTGGCGTCGGGGGCACCACCATCGGAGCAGACCGAAGCATGATGACCGCGGTGGCAGCACTGGCTTTGGAACCTTTGGAAGTGGGTGGTTAGTCCTATCCGCTGCTCGTGATTACCAAGCATCCATACCTTTTTCGTCCACTTCGATGCGGCACTTGTGCAGCACATCGCTGACATACATCGGAACTTCCGAAAGATTGTCAAGCCTGGCGCTGCTTCCGAATATCTCTCTGACCCCTCCCTTCTGCAGCGCCTGGTTGAGATTCAGCTCCTGCTCAAGGTCGAACTTCGGTAGGTGGAGGTTCACCTGCTGTTTGTATCTGTTCCCATTGAGAATATCGGCCCAATCCTCCTCGCTGAGACCGTGGATGAAACTGGCGAAGGATTGCACCTCCCTTGGTAGCACTACGGTTGCCACGAACCGGTCGTCGGTGTACGGCATATCCAGCACCTGGTACTTCTCGCTCTCCGAATAGGCCCACCTCTCCCGGAATGAGTTCATCATCTTCACCTTGATCGGTGCTCCCGACAGCACCTGGAACTCCTCCGAGGTGGTTCGACTGGCCTTGAACTCATTCTTCCACATCCCATGGAAGAAGACTGTGTTCACAAGCAACAGGCTTTGTGGATCCAGACGAAATCCTGGTGGAAGGATCCCAGTGATATGGTTCTTAGTGTTCTTCGCCACCCATTGATTCACCTTCGTCGCGGTGGGAGTCTGTGAGAATACAGAGGCAAAGAGTTTCTCCCTGTTCAGGTCAACGTAGCTTTGCTTGAATGCTTCTCCCCACAGCGAGTTGGCCAGCAGGAAGGTGGCGTTGTGGTCCTCGGATGGCCCGACACCCTCGTGGTCACCCATCAACGGCTGGAAGAAGTTATGGAAGGACTCAGCCAGGTTAGGGAGCGAGCTGCTGTGGGTATCCGGGGAGCCGAAGAAGCTTAGAAGCTCTGACTGGCTCTGGCTTCTCTCGGCAGTGCCAAACAGGAGCATGAAGAGCGCGGCAAATATGGACAACGGGGAGAACAGCACATTCGCGGTGGGGCTGACGCCGTGTGTAAGCGAATCAGCCAGGTTTCTTCCTACGGAGGACACCAGAGCACCTATCGTTGCGTTAACCACCATGTTCGCCGGATGCAAGGGGGGCTTGGCTCGCTGGGTCTCTTTTAATACCCGGGGGAATGAAACACATGTTTAGAATGATATATCTTGCTCTGAAACGGCCGAATTTCAGCTGGCCTGATCAATATGAAAGCTTCTAACATTGTGATGATTCGCGCCCGGACATCACGTGACGGGAGGGATGAGGGACAGCAAAAAACGGAATATTTCTTTTTTTTTTTGGGATCAAAAGGTGGATGTCACAATCGTTACAACCACGTTACCATCACCGTTGGCGTAATCTAGACGTATCGCAACCATGAAGTTAACTCCTCTGGTCATTTCGGACGTAGTGAACACACCACTCCCCGAGGTTCAGGTATTGGATTTCTCCAAGAAGGAGGTCAACCACATCGAGGATATCTCGTGTTGCGTCGGTTTAAGAAAGCTGAACCTCTCCCAAAACACCATCAAAGCGGCGAACGCCCTCTCCGGAATCCAGTACAATTCGGAGCTTACCTGGCTGAATCTCTCCGGGAATCAGTTGGAGAGTTTCGAGGGTTTGGAGAGACTGAAGAAGCTTTCGGGTAAGTGGGCAGTGGAGGGGAGGTTTTTTTGGTTCTGAGGGACTCAAGCGTTTTTTTTGCTAGTGCTTAATCTCAGTCACAACAAGATCAA
The DNA here is from genome assembly GCA_002104905.1 of Basidiobolus meristosporus CBS 931.73. NCBI lineage: Eukaryota > Fungi > Basidiobolomycota > Basidiobolomycetes > Basidiobolales > Basidiobolaceae > Basidiobolus > Basidiobolus meristosporus. The sequence goes on along the minus strand of MCFE01000462.1, from coordinate 62,458 downwards.
TCGCATCTCACAACACGTTACCAGCTTGGTATCCTTGAAAGCGTTGATTCTAAACCACAACTCCATCAAACGTGTGGAGAACATCGGAGGACTGCACGAATTGAACACCATAGGTACCCTTCATCACCACAAGAACGAACCCCACCCCCCCCAGAGCTGACCAACCTTATGTCGCTAGTTTTGTCGCACAACAAGTTGGAGGAGTTGCCAAGCTTCCCCACCCTGGCGAAACTGACCAAATTCTCGGCGGCCCATAACGAACTCCGTTCGGTGCCGGATTTCTCCCTGAATCCGGAGCTGAAGGAGCTTCGTCTGAACGATAACAAAATCACCGCCATCCCCGAATCGCTACGCGGCTGCAGCTCGTTGACCATTTTGGACTTGGGGAGCAACCTTATCAAGGAGTGGAGGTACGGCCGCCTCTATCGGATTCTACTAATCCCCGCATAACTAACGTCCTGCGTTCACAGCGATGTTACTATTCTCGGCTCTCTCCTGCATCTTACAAACCTCAACCTCAAGGGCAATTCGCTGTGCAGCAAGGATGGGTATCGCGAGAAGGTGAGTGGTCCGTGCTCCCAGGAGGGTTTGATAGCATAGAAGTAATCTCGTGGTATGTTACTAGATCTTGAAGATGATACCCACGCTGCGTATCCTTGACGGAGAGCGCTTCGACGCTAAGTTCATCGAGCGCAAGGAGAAGAAGAAACTCCGTGAGGAGCAACTGAAGAAGGAGCAGGAACAGGGCCAGGATGAGGATGAGGACCAGAACAAGGACCAGGAGCAAGGCCAGGAATCGCAGACCGGAGCCAACCCCAAAAAAGCCTTTGGCCACAAAGCACCAGGCAAGAAATTTCAGAAGCGCCCTCGGAATCCCAACGAGCCCCACGCCGGCCAACCATTCAAGAAAAGAAAACCGGGGAACCACCCAGCTTCCCAGCAGGAGGGCCGCAGGCAACCCTTCAAGCAATCGCGAGGCAAATTCCGCAAGCAAACCACTAATTAGATGTACAATATTTAATCAATCTCTACGAATAAACTGTGATCTAAGCAGCAATTGGAGTTCATTCACCATGGCACGCCAACCAGGATGTGCACGAAAGCAAACCTTGTTTCCCGGTAGAAATTCCCTGGATCGGGATGTGGTAGTCGAATGGAGTTGAGCCCAATGAGATCTGTATGGAATACCCCGAGATGTCCCGAATCGGGGGTGTCTCATGATTGCTCATCCCAACTCATCCCCAAGCCTGATTAGGCAGTAGCACCAACGAAACATTCCCCAATACGGTCCACCTTGACCATGAATCTTATCAAATTTCGAAGGATCCATATTGAGGAGATATCAGCCAGGAGTGCGAATGGGTGCGAATGGGTGCGAATGAGACGAATGAATGCGGGATATATATTTTCAAGTGAACACAAGATCCATCGATTTTTTCGAAGCTCTTCAGCCGCCTTCATCCCTGACTACACCCAACTCCCTTCCCTCCGACTACCCACTTCTCTGTAGAGAATGTTGATACCCAAATATATCTCCTCAGACATCAACTCTGAGACCTACTCCCGTCTCTCGGTCTTCCCCGAGAAGTACCTGACCGGCGTGAAGTCAGCAGACTCCGCTTTGCCCGAAGGTGCCAGCTGGGTGAAGCTGGACGGAATAGACGATGTTGTGGAGGCTACCTTGAAGCTTCTAGATGCTGGTGCGTCCAAAGTCCTGTTCGAGGAGGCGAGCCTTGTTCCCGAGCTATTCGAGTTCCCTCAAAGCCGACTTGGCGTCGTATTATCTGTCAACGAGGCCACCGATCTGGTGGCTAGGGTAGAGAAGTATGCCAGCCAAGTATCAGTCATCGTACTGGAGCTAGAGAACCCAACTGAGCAAGCCCTCGCTGCCCTGGAGTCGCTCTCGACCGAGGCTACTCTGTTACGCGATGGCGGTGCGGTACGCATCGTGGTTGACGGTGTGGAGCCAGTCCAAGCAGTGCTCGAAAAGTTGAGCGCCAAAAACATGGACGTCAGCGTCCCAGTCAGCCAACTCACCTTCGACTCGGACAAGGTTGGAAAGGCCCTGAGCGCCACCCTGGTATCCGATCGCCCGGATGGTCTATTCACCACCATTGTGGTCGACGAACAAGGCGTGTGCCTGGGTTTGGTATACTCCTCAGTCGAGAGTCTTAACGAATCCATCAAGACTGGCACCGGTGTCTACCAGTCGAGAAAGCGTGGCCTCTGGTACAAGGGAGCCAGCTCTGGAGCAACCCAGGAGTTGGTGAAGATCGATACCGACTGCGATCGCGACGCCTTACGCTTCACCGTCCGTCAAAACGGATCCGGATTCTGCCACCTGAACACCCGCACCTGCTTCGGCGTAGACGACGGCATCACCGCGTTGTACTCCACCTTGACCCAACGCAAGGAGTCCGCTCCTCAAGGCTCGTACACCGCGCGCCTTTTCAATGAGTCCAACCTCCTGCACTCCAAGATCATCGAGGAGGCCCACGAATTGTGCGACGCCACCGACCGCGAGGAGATCGCCTGGGAGGCTGCTGATCTGATCTACTTCGCACTTACCAAGTGCGTGGCCAACGGAGTCACCTTGTCCGACGTAGAAAGACATCTGAACAAGAGATCCAAGAAGATCACCAGAAGACCCGGAAACGCCAAGCCCCAATACGAGGTGAAGAAGGCCGAGCCCGAGACCAAGAAGTCAGAGGAAGCAGCCTCCAGCCCCGCAGCCCCACAACCCGGGGACAGAATTCAGATGCGGGTCCACTCCAACGCGGAAATCGACGAAGAAACACGCAAGTCTTTGTTGCTCAGACCCATCATCAAATCCGAGGAGATCATCGCTCGCGTCCAGCCCATCTTGCAAGAGGTCCGGGCCAAGGGCGACCAAGGCATCCTCCACTTCACCGAGAAGTTCGATGGAGTCAAGTTGAGCAACCCTGTTGTCAAAGCGCCATTCCCCAAGGAGTTGATGCAGATCGACGAGCAAACCAAGGCAGCCATCGACCAAGCTTACGAGAACATCTACAAATTCCACGATGCGCAATACGATCGTAGCACCCTGGTGGTGGAGACCATGCCCGGAGTCACCTGCTCCCGATTCAGCAGACCCATTGAACGGGTGGGCTTGTACGTTCCCGGTGGCACCGCTGTGTTGCCCTCCACCACTCTCATGTTAGGCATCCCAGCCAAGGTCGCCGGGTGCAAGGAGATCGTTATCGCCAGTCCTCCTAGAAAGGATGGCACCGTCGTACCCGAGGTATTGTACGTTGCTGACAAGGTTGGTGCATCCATGGTGGTCTGTGCTGGTGGAGCTCAGGCAGTCGCTGCTATGGCCTACGGTACCGAATCAGTCCCCAAGGTTGACAAGATCTGTGGACCTGGCAACCAATACGTCACCGCGGCCAAGATGATTGTTCAGAACGACAGCTCAGCAATGACATCCATCGATATGCCCGCCGGGCCATCTGAGCTCTTGGTGATCGCTGATTCCACATGCACACCCAGCTATGTCGCCTCCGATCTGCTGTCCCAAGCGGAGCATGGAGTTGACAGTCAGGTTGTGCTGGTCGCGGTGAACCTCACTGAAGAGAAGTTCAAGGCGATTGAGGATGAGGTCCATAGCCAAGCCAGCAGATTGCCCAGAGTGGACATCGTCCGCCAGTCCATCCCCAAGAGCTATGCCCTCCATGTGAACACCATGGAGGAGGCCATGAGCTTCTCCAACGATTACGCACCTGAGCATCTTATTCTTCACCTTGAGGAGGCCGAGAAGTACGTCGACCAGGTCGACAATGCTGGCTCCGTCTTCGTCGGCCCATGGTCACCAGAGAGCTGTGGTGATTACGCCTCCGGAACAAACCACACTCTTCCCACATACGGATACTCCAGAATGTATTCGGGCGTCAACACCGACACTTTCCTGAAGTACATCACCAGCCAACAGCTGACCAGTGATGGCCTGGACCGTCTTGCCGACTCGGTCATGAGATTGGCCGAAATCGAAGGCTTAGAGGCCCACCGAAACGCAGTCGCCGTCAGAGTGAAAGATCTTAGAAAGTAAAGCATAACCAGCATCGTATGTATCATGAAACAGAGTGTATATCTTTGAGTAGTAATAAACCGTACAATATAATCATCTACACACCATTCGGACCGTTGTGAGCGTGGCGGGGCAGTTGGCTTTATTGAGATACTTGAAATCACTTCTATTGGTACAACGAGATATCAGATATAACGGGGCTATTGTTCCGGCTTGGAGGTGATGCGTGGGCTTGATTCGATAACACAGCTACTGGAGTCGCAGTAGCGCTCCATCTCGGGGTCCGTGGCCTCCTCTTTGACGTGCCGGAAGTCGGGCTTGGGTATTTGAACCCCACCGTCAGCCACGAGGCGCTTCAAGAGCTTCTGGTGGGTGCGTGGAGGCTTGGGGGAGTGTGGGGTGGGGTTGGAGATGCGCGAAGTCAGTTCATAGTAAGTCTCCTCATCTATGGCCTCATATGGCATCTGAGGATAGGCGCCCAGGGGCAGACGCGGCAGGAAGGAGACACCTACACTCGGGGTTAGAGCGGCGGAGGTTCGGTGGCCCAGAAGAAAACGTACCTTTGAGTTGGTATTGGAAATAATCCAATGCGTGCTTCAGATGGGGTCCCTCGAGGGTGGGGTCGAGGGTTACGGTGCAGCTGACCTGGTTATCGGACCAGTACTTCTGCATGAAAGCGGCCAGGCTCAGCTGCTCCCACATGCTGACCTCCTTCAGACCGCGAAGCCCGTCCCCGTGGTCGATCGGGATCTCCACCACAACAGAGTTCGGCTCAACTACATCCATGTTAGGTCGGTAACTGCTGGACAAAGAAGGTTCCCACATCCACATACCAACATCCTGCTCGATCTTGTACCCGGCCTTATTCAGAGCACTGATCATCTCCGAGCCCTTGGCTATCCTCACACGACGAATGCAATACCGGCTTTCAGGGTAGTGCATACCAGGCGTGGCTACACAACGAATCTGGTTTAGTCGCCTGTCACATCATTCCAACTAACGTCTGGACTAACCGCCGGCCAACAGAGAGACGGTGCCACTTGGCTTCACTGTGGTGGTTTTGATGGAGCGTGGGATGCAGAACCACTCGGAAACCCTGAGAGATCGATTAGCCTGGGGCGATGGAGTCAGCGGGGCTTGGAACTTACTGTTTGTCGATTTGCTGCACAGCCTTGTATCCCTCCTCGCACCAGTTTTTGAACTCATGTAAGCCTGCACACCATATATGGTTATTCCGACTGCCCCATGCATCCACAAGATCCACAAACAATACCTCTCTTGCTGATGAACTGAGCGATCCCGCTGAGCCCTGTGCCGATGCGTCGGTTTCGGAGCATAACCTGATTGCTTTCCTTCCAATGGGTGTTGCCTAGGGTGACTGTCTTTGCATACAGAAATGCCGACTCCAGCGTTTCCAAGAAATCCTCTAGAGAATTGTGGTTGGATGGAAACACCTCGACCAAGCAGCACAATTCGAAGGACTCCAACGTCTGCTCCAGGCAAGGGTTTCCTCCCATAGCGCGAGCATCCTTCATGTTCTACGCATAAAGTCAGCAAAGCTGTGAATTTGTTCTCTATCGAAGTAGGTGCTGTACCATAGGCTCGCTCATTCGGCCATAGCTCCGAGCATTCTCCAGCCACGCAAATCCTGGCTCTCCATTCTTGATCACACGGCTGCACACCTTCGTGTAGTCCATTCCAAGCTGAGCAAAGACCTACATCACGACGGGTTAGCTCAACGCAGCAACGAACGCTTGGCTATGCTCGCTTACGGAATTGTTGCTAGTCCAGCCGTACTCGCTACGGTGCGGATTCACTTCGTAGTTCTTCAGATCGATGTATTCGTCATCCATCGGGTCGCCGAAAGCAATCTCTGCTGTTCTTCTAACGTTGCCGCTCACGATGCATTTCCCTATCAGGTTCATCAAGTCCACGATGGAAGTCACGGTCAACGGAGCCCCGACGTTTTTGTTCAGAGTCGCGCGAATATGATCGTGAAGGTCTTTCAATGGGCCTGGTCCAGAAGAGACGCCACCAAATCCCTGCGGTTGTTGGAATAGTAAATCACCTGCGTGAGGGCCGAGGAGGGTTGTAGGAACTTACTTTGATTGGGAGTCCGGCTGGTCGGATTTGATCGTAGTTGAACTCCTGAGAAGACAGATGTTGAGTTGCACGAACGGGAGCTATCGGAAAATCACCATATTCTTACCGGGGAACTCATCTTGGGATCGAAGTAGGAGTCTATAAGAAGCTCGACCGACCTGACCCAACCTTTCATTGCGCAGAATTAGAATCTACTGAGACGTGCCCAAGCGTATCAACGTTACCTTCACGGGAATCAGGGATGGTGTAGACCAATGAGCCTTTGGAGACATTGGGCTCGGTAACCACTTTGCCGCGCTCTTCGGCTATAGTGGCCCCTTTTGTGTCGAAGCCGACTCCTACACTGTGATGAAATGAGTGGTTGTCCCTGGGGCTTGTGCTTTTGATAACCTACCCAAGCATGGTGGCGTCCATCAAAAACGTAAATGGACGACTGGGGGCATTCCTGCCATCCCACATACTCTCCGTGCTGACAAAAGCGCAATTGTTTAAAGCAGCGAATATTCCTCGCTCCTCGGTCAAGGGAGATCCCATGGCCCACAATCCTGTAACAAACTATCAATACGGGCTGTGGGAAACTGAAGAGCTCTCTCGAAACTGACCTCTGCCAGGAGGCAGGAACTTCATATTGAAAATCCGATCGTACATTCGCTGCGCAGACATTTGGGCCTTGTGAAGTGATAGCGGTTTCAGCAAATGCATCCCACAGACCACACACTTGAGAGTCATACCTTGTAAGCATCCCAACCCAGGTCGTTCTGCTCAATCCACTTCTTTTGAATATTGTAGGTTCCGTTGACCACTCGCTCGACTGTCTCCCACCTTCAGCACAACAAAATGGTTAGAGGCGCGTCCCTGAAAGCCCGAAGCATGCCACGGTACCATTGCTCCCGTTCGCCATTTGTCTTTAAACGCGAATATGTTCTACGATAAACAAGCTCGCCAAGACCATTGAAACCAAATGGAGGAATGGCGTTTTTGTATTTGGCCAGGAAGTTCACGGACAGCTTGAAATCATTCTTGAGCTTTATGTTTGCCGGTTGCGGTAATTTGTGACTGTCTGAATCCACAGTAGAGCTCTTTTGCACTTGTTGAAGTCTATGTATACTGAAAGGCCGGGTAATCATTGTTCCACGTCTACCCAGGTGAGAGTAGACATTGCTCACGAGAGAACGTCGGGCCGTCTGCCTTAAATACTGCATCATGGGAATAGTCTAAGGCAAGGGATATAGTGCTTCCAGTGCCGTCCTTCGGTACAAACAAATTTCCCAAGTCTCTAGGGTTTTATTCAAAAATTCTTCCACGTCCAGCCGGTCATTTAGATTAATGAAACCAGAAAAAAATTGGTCCCAAAATGCTAATCATTGGGTACGATCACCAGTGAATATTATATTGGCAGAGTGGAATAATTCTAATGACTAAATTGCGGAAAGTGGAATATTTATGTAAGTTTCTATTGTCAGGTGAAACAGGCAGGTAACAGTGGAAAGCAACTATCAGAATCTATTTGGTCTAACTGGCTATATATACATATGCTAAGGACACTGAGCTACTCCTTCTTTGAGGGTTTCTTGATGGCACGATTGATCTCATTCAATTGGTACACTACTGAGTTGGGGAGGGAATGGACCGCTGTGTTTTCGGCGAGAAAGTTCTTCATACGCTTGGAAGCACTGTGTGTCGAAAGGGATTTGGTTGAGACGATCTCAATGCGCATGGGATGAGCTTGTTGGGACATGGTGTGCAAGAGTAGTTAATAGGTTTCCAAGCTCTTCTGAATGACTTTTAGCAAGTGGATCAATGAAAAAAAAATCGGAGATTCCTTGTTAAGATATTCTGGAATATCCCTCAGTCTGTTATAAGGAGGGATCGGAGGGATTTATTCAGAAAGAATCAAGGTTTGGCGATGTAAGCAATGAACATAGGAACCCCGGTTTTGGTTCGAATAACAAACAAAAAAGGCCGATTACATCGCATTTCCGGTGTTGGCTTTGGTCTAGCCGAGGATAGCACCTGAATGACCACCGCGGTTGCTGCGCTCGCTTTGGAGCCTGTAAAAAGAGGTTAGTGGATGCTGATATACTTGCTTCACTTTCCCGTTACCTTTTTCATTAACCTCGATGCGACACTTGTGCAGCACATCGCTGACATACATCGGAACTTCGAAAGATTGTCAAGCCTGGCGCTGCTTCCGAATATCTCTCTGACCCCTCCCTTCTGCAGCGCCTGGTTGAGATTCAGCTCCTGCTCAAGGTCGAACTTCGGTAGGTGAAGGTTCACTTTCTGTGTATACCTATCTCCTTCCAGAATATCGGTCCAATCCTCTTCGCTGAGACTGTGGGTGAAACTGGCGAAGGATTGCACCTCCCTTGGTAGCACTACGGTTGCCACGAACCGGTCGTCGGTGTACGGCATATCCAGCACCTGGTACTTCTCGCTCTCCGAATAGGCCCACCTCTCCCGGAATGAGTTCATCATCTTCACCTTGATCGGTGCTCCCGACAGCACCTGGAACTCCTCCGAGGTGGTTCGACTGGCCTTGAACTCATTCTTCCACATCCCATGGAAGAAGACTGTGTTCACAAGCAACAGGCTTTGTGGATCCAGACGAAATCCTGGTGGAAGGATCCCGGTGATATGGTTCTTGGTGTTCTTCGCCACCCATTGATTCACCTTCGTCGCGGTGGGAGTCTGTGAGAATACAGAGGCAAAGAGTTTCTCCCTGTTCAGGTCAACGTAGCTTTGCTTGAATGCTTCTCCCCACAGCGAGTTGGCCAGCAGGAAGGTGGCGTTGTGGTCCTCGGATGGCCCGACACCCTCGTGGTCACCCATCAACGGCTGGAAGAAGTTATGGAAGGACTCAGCCAGGTTAGGGAGCGAGCTGCTGTGGGTATCCGGGGAGCCGAAGAAGCGTAGAAGCTCTGACTGGCTCTGGCTTCTCTCGGCAGTGCCAAACAGGAGCATGAAGAGCGCGGCAAATATGGACAATGGGGAGAACAGCACATTCGCGGTGGGGCTGACGCTGTGTGTAAGCGAATCAGCCAGGTTTCTTCCTACGGAGGACACCAGAGCACCTATCGTTGCGTTAACCACCATGTTCACCTGAAGTAAGAGGAGCTCTGTCTGAGTCCAACCGGTAGACGGGATTTATTCCCATTGAGTACCTGATCGTCACGGATGCGGAACAACCCAAAATGATGAAACATATTGTGCGTAGATCTTGGAACCAGACTGGTGTCAAGTGATAAATGCCATGGATTCTAGGAATCACCTATTGTAGTCAACAAGCAGTTTGTTGAAACTGGTAGAGGATTGACAACGAATTGCTTTGAGCGCTCTTTCAAGCGCAATTCACCACCTTCAAGTAGATTCTTAGAATGAAAGGGAGAACATATAAAATCAGGGCCCTTCACTCCCATCACCAGTATTCCCCATTTTCCCCATTTTCCGAGTCATGAGATCTACCGCTGCTATCTTCTTAGCCATTCTTTTTTGTACTTTGACCCACACTGGTGTGGCTTTACCTACATACGAAATGAGCTCCAATGAGCATGGACACCTTGTCCCTACCCATCCAAACACCCTCGACCTGCCGATGAAACAGTGCGGAGAGTTGACCTGTTGCAATTGGCAGGTGCCCAACCAACCCGAAACGCAGTCTCTCTCTCAAGTCAACTGTGCGTGCGTCCAGGGGGATTGCGTCAAGACCAACGCAAAACCAAGTTTACTCAAGCGCCTCTGGAATATGCGTTACTACTGTGGATGGTGGGCTTGTATGCACGCCTAAATATAGACTTGAACATCGCCCTTAATATTTAATAAATAGTTTAATTCAACTTATCCCCAATTAGCACCTTAGATTATGTTGGGATGCTGATCCTGTACAATACATTAAGCTGGGATCATAAAAAGCTTCAATGATGGGTTAGAGATGCCGGCAGTTCCGCTTATTTACTATACACTTCGATTACGAGTAGGAACGTCCTTTGTAGACAGCGGTGGATTGACCAAGCCCGAGCTTGTCCGCGGCCTCCAGGCCTGTATATCCCGTGGGTTCGTCAAAATCGATGTTCTCAGGCAAGTTGCCCAATTTACAGAGATGCAGGTAGGCATCCGTGCCAAACCCTTCCATGGTACTCATATCAAGGCGCCCTCCCCAATAATTGGCAAATACCCTCGACATCGGTAGGCCGATTCCAAGCTTTAACAGAGGCGATACCGCCCTGCTACTCTCAACCATCTTGGCAGCCATCTTGGGGACTTTCTGGAAATTGGCCGATTTGAGCTTGTTACATCCATAGGACCAAATGGTGTCCAACTCTTCTTGGTGGATGCCTCCGCCCTGGTCAGATACCCGAAAGGTTACGTCCTTCTCTCCTTCGCAAATAGTCACAACAATATCCGGTAGATTCTCCCGGTGGCCATGCTCATCAAGAACCGCGCTAATGGAGTTCTTTAGCAGCTCGTGAATGATATATTCCACATGATCTGGGATGTATGGGAAGATAGTATTTAGATGTCCGTTGATGTGGACTTCGGGTGCAATCCCATAGGCTTGTTTGAATTCCATCTTAGCCAGATCTGCACACTTCCGAACAATCTCATGGGCAATACAGCGCGGGCGGACGATGCCTATGTGATCCTCTTGGGGTTCGAAACTGGGATTCTTCAAGGCTTCAGAGATAGCGATGTGCTGTTCGGCTAGTACTCGACGAGAAATCCGGGAACGAAGAGTTTCATTCATGAACTGGTCGATCTTTGTCCGTCCCAGGTAAGGGGTGCTTTCCGAACAGAAGATAGCCAGCTTCGGAATGACATACAGGTGCTCCTCCTGCACACTTCTGAGGAGTTCACAGAATTCTTGGTTCTCAGCCATGTTCGTGATCATGGGAACCTTTCGAAACGCTTCAAACGCGTGCCAGTAGAGGTTGTACACTGTTTCCAGGTGAGGATTCGTCGCTGTGATGAAGGGGAGATTCTGCATGTCCCGGATTCTGTGGGCCAACCTCACAGGAAGCTCGGTTCTAACATAATTACCGCTGTTTACGACTCGTTCTTCGGTTAGTATTCCGGCCATAGAAGAGCAATTGACGTAAGGTTAACTTTCTGCTAGGTTGTAAGATATATTTATCTAGAACACGGTTGTTGTAGAAATGGGCCTGATGGGTGGCAAACGTGGTCTATCAAAAGCAGTCTATTAGTTGGGAGGGGTGTGGCTGGTGGGGAGTTGCCGGATAACCTACTAGTGTCCGAGAGTGCTTCATGGTCAACGCAACCTGGCTTATGGTTGCCCTGTTGGACGGGGTTAGGAAGGGAAATCGAAGCATTCAGCCCAATAATTAGATTGACCAAGTTGGAGATGAGTACACCTTAAATCAACTCTTGGGGATGCCCAGATACCGGGATGTTCCTGCTGACGAACCACAACGCTAATTTATACTTCATGGCCATTCCGACAGCATGCTCGCATTTGATTGATAAGATCAATTGTCATGTGCATGGGGTTGGTGTGTAGGTGGAACGGACGTTGTGGACATCTAGTGACTCATGAGTCGGATTGTTCATCATAAGGACAAGTACTACGCATCAGTTCCATTTTAGGCACTGGCTTTCCACTAGACTGACGATCACTACATATATATACATGCATAGAGGATCACGCATTTGTCGCTGGAAACAAAACGTACATTTATTTATAGGAGAGTATATACCAATAGCCATCAGCCGATGTGCAAACAATGAGGTGAGTGCGCGTGTGGATGTGTGGATGTGTGGATGTGAGGATGTGAGGGTGAGGAGCCGTTTACACGGTGGTTTTCTGCTTTTGTAACATCTTTAGGATGAGTCTTAGCAAGGAGGGCTCCTGGATGAGCTCCCTCATGCAGTCCTCTGCTTGAGCAAGGGATATCCGCTGGCTGTACAGATCGTCCACGGCTACAGGGAAAGTGTTAGTACTGGGTGGTGGCTTGGAAGGAAAGAGTCCCCGCTTACTTTTGGCAAATTCCGAGAACTGTTGATGGTCCAACGTTTTCTTGATCTCGGCGTAGATTTCCTTCTTTGTGATTTTTCTTCCACTGGAGGTGGTTGACCGAATGGATCCGATGGAGACATCCGAGAATCTGGCGCTATCCGGAGAGCCAGCTTTGACATAGGATCTGACAGGGGTTGTTTGGTGTTCGTTCGACTGTTGGGATGAAACTGTGCGGGGTTAGGGTTAGGGTTGGGGTTGGAGCCATGCAGACGGAAGACTCATGAACTTACTGTTGGCTACTTCGGCCAATGTTGGGCGATTGTGCGGAGCGAGGTGATTGCTGGTGTGGCATAGATGTAGAGCCTGTGTTCATATCAATTAGTATTCGTGGATCTAATTCGGCATTGCGTTCGCAAACCCTGCGTACCATTCATGTTGTTCTGGCTAGGAGAGGTCCTTGATTGACTACGATGGCTCGAGGCCGAGGTATTTAGCATCGACCCTTGATGGGGTGAGCCTGGGTGGCGACGGGGAGTGTTGTTGCGATAGGACTGATCATTCTCCAATTTCGCTTGTTCGGAAAAACTGTGCTGATTGATGGAGCGTTCTAGGGGCTGGTCCACATCGTTGTTGGATTCGCTGGTGGGCTTACGTTCCATTGATAGATGTGAGGACTCGAAGGCGGGGATCTCTTGGGAATTCTCCACAGTCGATGCATCGTTGTTTTCTGGCTCGGAGGCCTGGTCGTTGGTGTCGGAGTTTATCGCAATTCCTGACTCGTTGGAGCTGTCCTCGTCGTCGTAGATTGGGGGATTTCTTCCGGAGCTTAATTTGGACAACTCGGCCCGAGAGTTGGCATTGGAATGGAGGGAAAAGTTGCCCAGAAACGATTCGGCCTCATCCCTTGTGTCATGATGGAGGGGGGTTGAGTTGGCAACATACTCGCCTCCTAGAACGGAAGGTTTGAATCCATTCTCGGGCTGGGCAGAGATATCTGGCATGAAACTAGAATGCTCGGGTTGGGATAGACTGACATGAATTGCATTACGAGCTAAGCCATCATGCTCTATCTGCTCCTTATCCACCAAGCCACGTGACTGGCCATGGGTTTCATATTCTGCGACTTCCGAGTCATGTCCCAAAAACGAGCTCATCTGGTGAGCTGACTCCTGATAAGCATCCTCCTCGTAGCGTCGTTCGTCTTCGTGATGTGGGACCTGATTGCAAGGTTAGCGCGCATTCAGACATGTCTGCCATTTTTCCATCTTACCATATACTCAGCCAAGAACATGCTATCTGGCTCTGCCTCTTGTTCTTCCTTCTGCGCATTGGTAATGGCCACTGGTGCGATCTCTTCATCGAGGTGACTACTTAATCCACCCTCAAACTCGCTAAAATAAGTCTTCTCAAGCTCGGATACAGACATTGGAGCCTGTGGACCGTCTTGCAGCATTTGGAATATAGTCTAAATAACCATAATCAGTCAGAATCCAATGACGTCTCTAAAACGCTAGACAGACATACCTTCTTGAAAGAGTCGAGTTGAAGGGCCTGTTGTGCGTACTATCGGTTAGTTCAACCTCGAGTGCAACGAATAAACATAACACACACACCCATTTGCGAAGTGTATTGTATTTATCTAATAGAGCGTTCCTGGATACCATAAGGGCCCGCCTCTCAGCAAGCACACTGGTGGAGGATTTCGTCAACTCCTCCAACTTAAGCTTGAGCTCTTCGATTTCATTTTGAAGCAAAGTTATCTAAAAACAGCGGTTGAGCCCTAGTATTTTCGAGAGATTCGTTCAAATAGGAGTACCTGCTGCTTTTGGGTGTTGGAGGATTGTTTCCAGTGATTAACCTCCTCAGTCATATGAAATACTTTGTTATCAAAGGCCTCCTGGACCAGATCAAGACCTCTCCTGAGCTATATAGAAGAGGTTAGAGGAAACCACGGCACTTGGTTTGCGCAGCTTAAGGATTTACCTGCTGCTCAGCAGCGGACTCCCTTGTATCAGCGTGGTAATGACTTAGGGCTTGGTGCATAGTCGTATACAATGAAAAAGAAAGTAGAAAAATGAGGAAACGGCAAGGAGAGGGAGCGACGTGGTAACCTTGATAAATAGGAAATTGTTATGATATGACACATGTTTTGATTTCCCGCCTACTAGTAGTGGTTAATTGTGGTAAACAATAATTTGATCAACAAATCTAGCCCAGTAGTGGCCGGTATTTGGGAGTTGATATCTGGTAGACCATCCACGGAATCAAAGCATCTCCGCTGCAGCAAGCCTTCTACGGGAACAGGTGGGGTTCGATAGAAATAGCTGGGGCTGGTGGTTGGTGGTTGATCGTTAGCTGTTGGTTGTTGGCTGCTGGTAAAATCTAGTCAAGAAATTGCGAAATCTAGATATTCCAGTTCCTCTTATTCGGCCGAATTTGGAAATCCATCAATGCTTCGCTAGTTAAATGCCTGCTGACATGCTTGGTCATCCTCGATATTACTTGTAAAGAACTTTATCCAGCGACCAGAGTTCAAGAAAAATTCCGATTCATATACTTGCTGTATTCTGGCCCTTCAGCGCCTACAACACTCCCTGTATCCTGCTGAGTACATATATTTTCTTATCTGTGAGCCTGAAATCTGTCCGATTCCTTAATCTTGTGATCCTAGATTCCCTTTGACGCGTCTCCCTCAAAGGCTCTAAGATACTGCGAGTGACCAAGACAACAGAAGAGGCCACATGCCTGACATTTCTTATTTGCTTCTCGAAATTTACTAACATCGGCTATCCCATCTTTATCAGAGGCACTTAACACCCAAAACAGTAGTGATAGGGGCGACTCGTACTATTACTCACCATGTCTTCACCTGAACCTCCTTCTGGTTCAAATTTTGTACCGGCTGCTGACACTCATGAAGAGTCTGGCTCCGTTAATTCGCCCCTACCAAATGCAACTCATAAAAACAAATCAAGTGGGTTTCTTGGAATGCTAAGCTCAAAGCCATTTAGCAAATCAGATAAAGAACCGGAGCCAAAAAAGGGACCTAGTCATAAGAAAGGTGGTTTGGTTTCTGGCTTACAACACCTTTTCAAAGCAAGCTCTTTATCTAGCAAAAACACGGCCATTGACAGCACAAAGCAAGCTGAGGAACCTGAAATCACCCCTACACCAGCTGTTTATTCTCTTCCAGATGCAACCCATGCTTCAGGCGTCGAAACCCAATTATCAGACGACAAACAGAATTCACCAGTGACCCAGGAAGCTGGAAGCGAAATGACTGATAAGAGTTCAACCAGATTCTTTACCTCGAACATTCACGAAGATTTCAAAATGCCAAAACTCATGGACAAGCAAAGGGACGCGGTGCTACTGCAGCCCACAACTTCCATGACAACTACCTCGGTGCCCAACCTGCATGCTGGTGATGCAAGACGTATTGTAGATTCACTTTCTCATTTGGCAGGAGGTAGCAGGCATGATAGACCTTCCTCTAACGCCTCTTCGGAGCACGAACATCCATACGTCTCATGCGGAAGAGCAGTACACTTCTGAAAAGAGAGTGGGTCATACAACGTACCCTTCGTCTATCCACTCCGAACCCGGTGTGCACTCCTTCCTCGGGGCTGAACAGGGACATCAGCCTGAGGAGTTGTCTTGGAAATCCAGCTCCTCGAGGCCAGCCACGCCAGTAAACATTGCATATTCCGCCGGAAGGTCGGCTGGAAACCACCAGCAAAGAGGCAGGCCGACCGAAGTAGAACGGGTTTATGGCTCATTATCATCATCACCTAAACTGTCGCTGTCCCCAGTGCCAAATAGCGCAAAGATCAGGTGCATTCCAATCCCGGAGCCCTTACTAGCCCGTCCTTTCAGCCGTTCATCATCGTCGGCCGGCTCTGGGGAATTTAGTTTCATTGAAAGGGCTCATTCTCCCAGATCGTATGGATCACCATTGGCTACTCCCAGTCAGCCCACTTTCACATCTCGAGATTCATTAGTTGCCAAGGATGAAACCTATCTTGACGATGAGAGCAAGTCGAATCGCTCTTCTCCCAAAGTGGCCAGCCCATTAACCAACGGCAAGGGATGGTACAGGTCTCGAAGATCCTCTTTAATAGATACCGTTATGAATGTCAACAAGCTCGCCGAGAATGTGCGGAAACCGCAAGAGATCAGCCCCAGCGAGCTTGACTCACTTTCCTGGCGAAAAGGCCGAACAACATCCTACAACGGGGAAGGGCCATCTGCAGAATGGAGCACAGGCCCGTCATCTCCCATGGCCATTGAGTCAACAAACCAGGTAAACTCGCCCTCCCTCAGTGGAAAGTTTTTGGTTAAATCCAAACGTGCCTCCTTCATTGGTACCAATTTGGCCGATGATGGTGGCATGGCACTTCCTATTGCCAAGATGTTACCATCTGACATCCCCAAGACGCGGCATCGTCGGGTACTCTCAGTGAGCAATGTCAAGTTCAATCGTTTCCAACCGGCACGAAGCATCGCAGAGAGCTCTATGAAACCACGAGAGAAGAACGCCCTGGGAATAGAGAATGCGGACCATACAATCAACGCAGACCTGAATAGCCCGTCGGGACCTGGTCCTAGTCAGGGAACAGCATTGCCTATGCAGCCGATACATCCCTCGTCTGTGTATTCGTACTCGACTTCTTTACCGACCGCCACTCCGAATGAAGCCCTAGATCGCTCCCGAGCCAGAGAAAATCATCACAAGAATTCGTCGCTATTCCAAGCATCGGTGTATACGTATGCGTGCAAATTGTATCAGTCGAGAGTCGCCAAAGTGAAGAATTGGCCAGGAAACAAGCCATCGGCGGAAACACATTGGTTCAACTGGATTTACGATCCTCCGTTGGCTGACGGACGTGATCGTCCATTTGTCACTTTTAAAAAGAATCGAGAGTACTTGCTATGGTGGAACCAGGTGGTAGATATGTGCTATGAACTTCTGGAGACCCCCATGAATTTCGATCTTCCTTCAACTTACGAGGAATTCTTACGTACCAAGCACCTGCAGCTCCGGCTACTCGCCTCCACCTTCGCCGACAAAGACAAGTCTGCGGCCCCGGCAAGGCACACCGCCTTCGACCCCTCAATAGAGAGTGTGCCTATGTCACGTGCAGTCTCGTACTCCGGCTCCACGTCCACTGGGAATGGTAAAGTGTTCAAACTCCCCACGCTTTCCTCGGAATTGAGCAAGCGCAGCCTGGAAAAGGATATCCGTTATCGTAAACGAGAGTGTGACCGATTGATTCGCGAGCTTATTGAGATTCTGAATCAATTTGTTGAGGGGACGTTGAACTACGTTGAGGAGGAGGAGGATGCCGACGGTATTTCAGACAGTAGCTTGGACGATCAATCCATGAATCTGATTCATGACCTGAGCGAGCCCATGTTTGGCCAGGATAGAGATGAGGGTGGTAGGGACACGAACATGTACAGAAGCCGCTCCCACACTTCAACCCCAACCATCTCTATCCATCCTGATAACAATGAGCCTTTGGTCATGCGAATGTCTACTTCCCCAGCGCAGTGTACCTCCATGGACTACGAGAGCCACCCTTCCTCACAATCACGAAGCTCCGATGTGGAAGCCTACCTTCAGCCAGCAGACAACAACAATAGCAGTAAGTATGTTTTCAATCAATGCTACCTGCGCGTTTATTAAGATGAGCTTGTACCGATAGCACCCCGCCACCCATCAAGCTCCGCGAGCCACTCTAGCGTAGACCGTTCAACACTCAACCTATTGGAGCGACATGGGTCAGCTGTAATTCCCATCTCTGAGGATTCGTTCTGCCCAACCCCGTTCCTGCAAAAAGCAATGGACTTTATATCCATCGGCCAGGATATCCTCGACGTTGATCATTCCAGGTTGTCGAAAGGAAAAATCGAAAGCTATGTCAATACCATGACCAAGATCCAAAATCAATGGTTCCAGAATGACTGGCCACACAAAGAGATGTTCTCTCGATTGTTGACGCTTATGGGTTACTTGAACATCAGCATTCAGCTTCGTGAGGCGGAGAAGTTGGAGCGGGAGTACTCGCAGCACGAACGCCATATCGGCAAGAAGCATGGCGCCACAGAGGAGAGGGTACGCCCACAATCCGGCTCCACGAAGGAATCGAAGCCGCAAAAACGCCGACGAGCTAGAAAGTCTCGCTCGGATCCCAACAAAATCAAGAAGGATATCAATGAGCTACGGAAGGTTGTCGAAGAAGGCCAAGGGGTAAGCATCGTAATGGAGTTGACTCTCCAGGATGTCCGGTTGCGTTATTTAAGCCCAGCTTGGAGGGAGTTAATGGGGTAAGCCTTTCGACTCGAATCATTGCATTGACAAATCTCTCACGGTGCTTGCTGTTCCTAGATCTGATCCGCAAGTGCTTCTTGGTCATTCCATAGCCGAATTCCTACCAGATAGTGATGCGGATATTTTCTCCATCGCAACTTCGCAACTATTGTATGACGACACACAGACGATCGAGGTTCGGTTCTCTTTACTGCAGAGGAATGAGGAGAGCTCTGAGGGATTGCATAATTGGGCGAAGATGGAAGCCAAAGGGATTCTTGGCTATTCTGACCACTTGAATGGAGAGCCTTCACACACTCTCTGGGTTATCCAGCCGATCAATGAGGGTGAGGAAGACACCTGGGCAGACTCGAGTTCCGTCCTCTTCGGTGGTGAGGACTTTGACGATGGTGATGCGATCGATGTTGAGGAACCAGTAAATGTGGAGAGAACTCCGTCGTTCAGGGACGGTAAGATAAAAGGCTCAGAGAATTGCTCAGAAAGTGGGTCGCAGAGCGGTTCCCCAATGCCACTTCAACCTCTTCCTCCTCACGTTCTCTGCCATATCTGTGAACAGATGGTGTCCCCCTTATTCTTCGAAACCCACTCCGAGCATTGTACCAAAATCCACCAAGCCGAGCGGAAACTCCAGAGCTGCGACGACTCTCTTCAGGAAACCCGGGCTGAGATATGTGAAATTTGCAACACCATCATTGGATCGCTCGACGACTTCAACAGGCGCAATAGCATACTGGATATACTCTGCTCAGCCAAGCAGATTCTCGACCTTGCCATGGCGATCAAGATTCCCGATAATCATGATGATCAGCCTTTGGAGAGCCTGCCACACTGGCAAGAGATCTCCGCCTGGGCGCTTACTTCTGTCGACCCAGGGATTCAGCATCTGTTGCAGAACGTCCAAACATGCGTTAGAGAGAAACTCGAGGCGACGAAAGAAATGCTTTCCGCAGCTCGAGGAGGGGAAAAAGCAGAAGCTCAGTGGGAAGCGAAAATCAAGCTGGAGTGTGGCGGAAGTTTGATAGACGAGAGGTACATCGAGGAGTTGAATTTGGATCAGCCTGCTACAAAGCAGTTCAAGGAAGCACTGCCGACTCGCGGCTCCGTAAGATTAAGAAGACCCAGACTGACTCTCAAGGAGATAGATACTTCTGCATCGCCTTTTGGGTCACCAAAGTCATCTCGGCTCTGGCAGGATCTCTCGTCAGGCACCACACCTTATTCCCCAACCCTCAGCCCCGCCACGCCCGGGCCACGCTCAGCGCAAATTAGCATCAAAGATTTCGAGATCATCAAGCCGATTAGCAAAGGGGCGTTTGGATCGGTGTATCTCGCCAAGAAGCGAACCACCGGCGAATATTTTGCCATCAAGGTGTTGAAAAAATCTGATATGATCACCAAGAATCAGGTGATGAACGTCAAGGCCGAACGCAAGGCACTGATCATGCAGACTGACTCGCCGTTCGTAGTGAAGCTCTACTTTACGTTTCAAAGCAAAGATTATTTGTATCTGGTCATGGAGTATTTGAATGGTGGCGACTGCGCTGCCTTGATCAAAGGGATGGGCGAGCTACCGGAGGAATGGGCCCGAAATTACCTGGCAGAGGTTGTTCTGGGCCTAGAGTATCTACACGGAAAAGGGATTATTCATCGGTAAGAGAAGCTGCCACTTTCACTCTTGGTTTATTCACTACTAACCTCCTACAACGCTCCAGTGATCTTAAACCTGATAACTTGCTCATCGACCAGAACGGCCACCTCAAACTTACCGACTTTGGGTTATCGAGAATAGGATTTCTCAACAGACGGGCGCGCAACCAGTCCACTTCCCTAAAGGTAAACATCACCGGAGCAAGGAGCGACTCTTTTGGGCCACCTTCTCCGTACCTTGATCACCTCTCTAGCACCGACTCTCCTAGCAATATATTGCACACTCCAAACGTACCGAACTTCTTGGATAGCCCGAGAAATTCCGTTGCCAGTAATTTCTCGGACAGCACGCCTGGAGGAAACAGCGTCCCAGGAACGCCACTTGGGAGCCTATTTCTGACCGACGAAGCGTTCCAGAACTTCAAGGAGGAGGAAAGCCCCAAGAAGTGCGTGGGCACGCCGGACTATCTGGCCCCAGAGAGCATCTTGGGCACGCAGCAAGATGCAATGGTAGACTGGGTAAGCAGAATGGAAAGTGCACCACGGCATAACGTCCTATTAATTGAGATTGTTTATTAGTGGGCATTAGGGGTGATCTTGTATGAATTTATATACGGCGTTCCACCTTTCAATGCCGACACGCCGGAGAAGGTATTTGAGAACATTCTCTCTCGCAATATCGACTGGCACGAAGACCAGTTTGATGTCTCGCCCGAGGCACGTGACCTTATGGAGAGGCTGATGTGCACCGACGTCGAGAAACGACTGGGTCTGAACGGCATCGAGGAAGTCAAGAACCATCCGTTCTTCGCCGGCATACACTGGGACACCTTGTTGACCGAGCGGCCGGCATTCATTCCGCAACCCGAAAGCATTGAGGACACCGATTATTTTGATGGTAGAGGAGCATCCATGGCCAACTTTGATGCGGATGAACATCCTGAGCTCCGTGCAGAGACGGAACAAGACACCAGTCAGCCCACCACCCAACCTGCGACAGCGGGCACACCCGAGTCACAGTCTACCAGCGGCACAACCGAGCCTACCACGGCAGACTTCGGCAACTTTTCGTACAAGAATCTAGAGGTTCTGGCCAAAGCCAATGATGATGTGATTAGGAGGCTGAAGTCGGACCCGTCCATCACAGACTCCACCAAACGGCATAGCATGATCCATATCCGGTCCAATTCGGAGGACCGAAACCTCGCCATCCCCACGCCAAGACCAAGAAACGTCTCCGTCCCATCTGCCCTAAGCACATCTGCCTTGAAGTCATTTGAGCAAACGATGTCCTCCTCCCTCCCAAGCTCCCGGATGTCTTGGTGCGGAAGAACATCGTCGCTCCCCGACAATGCTGCAGAATCGCCAAAGCGGTCAACCAACCAGCCCAGGTCTCGGGCCTCGTCCAGCAAATCTAGTCCTAGCGGGCTGGGCCCGTTATCCAGAAAACCCAGCCACAGCAGGCTGAAGTGCCTTATTGTGGATGACAACGCGATCAGCGCGAAGCTATTAGAGAGGATCCTGGAGAAGCTCCATTGCAGCTCGGTGGTGTGCTACAACGGCGCTGAGGCGATCAGGTGCTGCATGGGCAAAGTGAAGTTCGATATCATCTTCATGGACATCAAGATGCCGATCAGTAAGTGAACTAGATTCCATGTTCGACCCGCCCTTCCCCGATGATTTCTAACTCGCCTACGTTTTAGTCGACGGTTTTACGGCCGCGCGGATGATCAAATCCACGAAGAACCTCAACCAGGAGACGCCGATCATAGCGGTCACCGCGTATGAGCGTAACGTGCCTCAGGCCAGCCTTTTCGACGACATCTTGAGCAAGATCGTGACCAAGGAAAAGATCGGATCGACCCTCAAGCAGTACTGCTCCTGGACACCGAACCGATCCAAGTACCGTGGCTGAGCGTCGGTGCCTACATTGTTGGATTCATGTTCATTTATCAGCATTCCCCTGGGACAGACTCATCTGTATATTAGCTTGTATTTTACCCCGGAATCCGTGTGGATTCGAGCATTTTTGGTTGATTCGTTGAATAAATCTCCATTCTCCACGAGCAGTCTGTTTATCGTAGGGTGATCCCGGGGGAGATGAATTGCATGGGGAGGGGGGAGAGGGGGAAAGGGGGTCAGAGTGGGACTGGGGGAGAGAAAATTTTACTTGTAGTATTGATGGATGAGGGAAAGCAATGTGATTCGGATCGATACTCCGCCAAGGTGACAGGGACCCTTTTCACCCAGACTCGTAGCAATATCTAGAGAGAAACCACCACTCTTGCTTTCTCGACCACCATGTCTTCCTTCGCCAGATTGTTTCGTACCTCGAAGCTCGCCAGCTACGACCCGAAGATTAACCAGGTGTACACCACCTTCGGCGGCTTCCGGGACATTGGGGACTGGGGCTTGAAGAGAAACTTGCCAGTAACCCTTAGAACCAAGTTCATCGACGTGCAAGCGCTTGACACCTTGGAGCACCAGACACCTATCACCAGTGCCCAGGGCTCTATCCTTACCCTGAAGCGCTTCAAGGAGAACTTCCCCACCTCGAAATCCCCCGAGGCCCTTCCCATGAACATTCCCACCAACGTCACCAAGCTCTCCGAGCAGGAGTGGAAGAAATTCATCAAGAAGGCAGCCAACCGCAAGCAGGAATGGAGAGACGCGGTCGAGGCCAAGAAGCTCAGAGAAGACGAGCACTTGAGTTTCATGAATGCCGTGAGCTCCCGTACCACCGGCTCCCAGCCAGCCTACCCTTCATACCATTTGAACAACCCCTCGGTGGTCAAGGTGCAGGGACGTATTCTTAACCGCATCACCGGTGGTTACGCTGTCGGTATCGCCGGTATCGTCGCTTTCCTTCCTTCCCGCTTCGCAGCACAATCCCTCGGAGCCAACCTTCGCGACCTCAAGACCTTCTACGTCGTAAAGGCCGAGATCGATAGCGAAGGCAAGCCTGACGTCGTCTTGTCGGTCACCCAACCAGAGACCGCCTCGGCCGGGTTGAACTACCGCAGAATGCCCAACATCTTTGCCGGGGACAAGAAGGACGCCCTTTCCACCGACCAGCTTCTTGCCAAGGTGCGCAGTATGATCAAATCCAAGCCCAACCAATCCGGCCAAGAGTCCGGCTCCAGCCAGTCCGACAAGAAGAAGTTCCCATCATTCGCCACCTCCGCCAACCCTCCCAAGGTGGCACCCAAGAAGACCGAGGAAGACAAAATCGCCGAGAATCTACTCAGCGTGTTCTCCTCCATCGCATCCAAGAAGAAGGGTAACTGATGACCTGCCTCTTGCCAAACATCCCCATGCTTCATACTTCTACCCACCCACTTCCCCGGTCAGCATCGCTCATCTTGTTTACTGAACCGCCCTTTCCCTCCCCCCCTCCCTCTCATGCATAGCAAAGCAACATTCATGTTCACCTCAAACCCCCCATCCTTTGTGTTACTTTCTTTCTAGAACGACGTGACCTGAATAAACATAACTGATTCTACGAAGAGATTCTCGGGTTGAAGTGGAGTCCGTGTTTATTGGGGAGTAAGTTTATGCTCTAATCATAGATAGTTCGAGAGAAAGATTGGCGGGATGCTTCGATGACAAAAGAGTTGACTCAACCTGGAAAGGGCTACCGATTGGTCCCGCATTGAAGAGGCTAGATCTGGTTCCATGGGGTGAGGAAGGGGGTGCGGGGTCGATCCACATCTATGCTGACCTCCATGAGTCTATTCGATATGGTGAGATATCACCTTGTAGTCCGCTGTATTCCGTCTAATAATATCTACTACGGGGCCTAGGAGTCGAACAAACGCCTTCTTACCCAGGGTGGCTACCTTCAACCGGCCTTTGGCGGATATGGTGGCAGCACGAGGTCTATCGTTCAACAGCGCCAGTTCTAATCAAGGGAGAAATCCCGGTTAGTACATGCAAGTCATGGAGATGCAGCGAATCCATTCTCACCTCCAAAATAATATCCCTTCTTCAGGCTGGGAAGCTCATGCTCAACACCATCGTCATCGATCACCGTAACCCTGGCCTCGCCAGATTCAATGATGTAAAAGCTGTCGCCCACATCCCCTTGTCGAAGAACCACGTCGCCATCACAAAAGACCATGGATTCGAGGGCGTCGGCGATTTTGTGGCGTTCGTAGTGCTCAAGAGAAACGAGCAGTGGCACTTCTTCGAGGAAGGCCTCGTACATTCTTCTCTTGGTGTTGGTGCGCTCCATTAGGATACGACGGAAAGTAACCCGGTCCAACGCCCACAGAACCGCGTCCGAGGTAGCGGTGACCGTGGCGGCACGTGGGGCATTGTACATCAATGCCAGCTCACCGAAGCTTCCGCCCGGTCCGTACTCGGTCACCTTCACGGGCTCCTCGAGATTCTTCGCAACAAACACGTCAAAAGTACCAGTCTCCACGACGTAGAAGTAGTCCCCAACATCCCCCTGTCTGATGATGGACTCACCATTCTGGACCTTTTTTTCCGACATGGCATCTATGACATCCCGGTACTGCTCCTCGTCCAGGTTTTTGTAGAGGAAGTTGTTTGCCAACGAAACCTCGATCCGTTGCCGTTGCTCAGGAGACTTTGGGATGGTAATCTTTTCGTAGGTCCCGTCATTGGTGGGAGTCATGGATTCAGCACTGACACTAGTACGGCGTCCGCGGTTGTATGCTATTGGCATTGGGGGGTCATCACAAATGATGATATCGGAGTCGTCGTCGTCGTCGTCGTCTTCCTTCTCCTCCTCTGCTGCTACTTCTGGGTTTACCAAAGTATCCTTTGTTTCTTCCTGTTCATCGTCCGCCAGCGACTCTTCGAGCTCTGGTTGCTGAATCTCCAAGGTATTTTCTTCTGGGGCTTCATCTGCAATCTCTTCTTGACCTGAAAGGTATACGGCATCTTCGTCATCAGTGTCCTCGTATATAGCTGCTTCGTAGTTGTATCCCACGTGACCATTGGTAATCCCATTTGGATGGAAGTTGTTTCTGAACTGGTTCTGCACGTATATGCTTCTGGCATAAGAAACCCCCGGGGTGTGCTGTGTACCTACAAAGAAATCAACACATCAGCCAGTGGTAGAGCATGTGGGTCAAGGAGTGTTGCAAGGTCCAGCGTTCGATTGAATGCAACGCAAGACATAGGTGGCAAGTGAGCGAAGCCACCAACTTCATCTCGACCCCTCCGAGGAGACTTACCCAGATTCAACAAGTGCTCCCGCTGCTCCCGAAGCCTCTCTTGGAAATATTCGGCGCAAAACTGGTAAAGGTCTTTGGGTTGTGCTTCGGTTACTTTTCGATGCAGCTCTTCGATAATTTCAGCAAACCCGGTGGGTGTAGATAAAAGTGTTCGCTCCATGTATGTGAGAGTGAAAGGGGAAAAGGTATAAAGAAAGGGATTCGCACACAAGTCAGGTCACTAAAGAGGTAAGCGGGTGAGGGTCAAGGGGGAATGGAGTGGTATTAGGTGAAAGCGAGGGAAAGAAAAGAGGACAGGTAAGCGTCAGTCACTCAGGCTACTAAGGATGGTTTACCATTTAATAGAATCTAACCTAACCCTAATGATCTTCCTAAATCAGTGCTCAATCCATCACCATCGCCCAATTCATCACACCGACCACTACCATTCAAGCTGCTCTCCACCTCCCCCTTACCCCTCCCCCAAAAGCCACTTTGATTCGTGACATCATGGCAACACCATCCACAACAATGTATGAGTGAGCAGGATTGGCCAATAGAAGGGCCATCCTGAGGCCATTGGCTGGGCAACTTATAGTGGAATCTTCAACAATGGCTTTATTGAGGGTTGTTGCAAGTACGTGAAGAGAGAAATTAGAAATTCGGGTATTGTATAAATGGTTGGGCATCTCTTCGTAAAAGGTCATTGACTAAATACACTATTTAATTGTCCCATTCCTTCTTGATTTCAAATGACCAGGCCCATTCCATGTGAGTGAGCTTGTCGTCGTCGATGAATTTACTCTGTGAAATGAATGGCTTAGCAAGATGCGTTAGGCCAACCAATGATATTTCCCATTTACCTTGGCGTTGTAACGGCCTCTGGTAAGAAGACCGCTGGGCGCTTGCTCGGCCAAGAACTGTACAAACCCTGGTAAGTGCCAATATTCGTGATGCTCCGAGGAAAAGAGCAACCTACCTTCTTCTCATAGACTTCTGTGGATGGTCCGTAACTTCCGATCATTTCCTCGGTTTTGTCAACTGAACAGACATGTCAGGAGGGGTGTTGCGAGTGGATTTGATCAGATTGAGGAGCTTACCGGTGATTCCCTTTCTCTTTACTACTTGAAGGAACTTGAGCCCCGAGATGACCTCGTGTTGGACGCTGACCACCTTACTTAGTAAACGGGTTGTGGCTGGGAAACTACCAACCAACTTACCGGAACTTGACTTTGAGTCGGTATTCAATACCCTCCTTGATAGTGATCACTTCGTTTTTGGCTTTGGTAATGGCATCTGCTCAAACGCGTTAGTAGAGCCTCCACCAACACTAAGCCGCTAGATGCTTACCAGGGGTGGACAAATCCAACACAACATCAGGTCTACCCTCAACCTCCAGGGCAAGTTGCAAGACAATCACCTGGGAACAAGGTTGTCGTTAGTAAATCCATGATAGGTGACAGGAATGCTTTCAAAAGGGAAAGTTACCTTTCGTGGGTCATCTGTGGCAGAAACTAGAGGTGTTGAGGAGTGGTTAGGTATCTGGTACAGCGACAGGAGATTTACGTAGAGATGGAGAAAGGTAAATACCAGGAGCTTTTCCTAAGCCGAGATTTTCCTTCCATTTGCGAAGAGATTCATCCTCAGCATCCAAGGCAGTCAACTCCTGGATGGTCTTCTTCTCACCAGGCTTGTAGCCGGCAGTGGTGGTGGGCATCAACTCTTCGTTATCAAATGACTCAGACATTGGGAAAATAGATAAAATTCACAGGAAAGGCGAGGTGAAAGGTCTCAAGAAGAAGAAAGGAACAACAGACCAATATTAAGGGAGTGGGAGGTTAGGGACGAGGGTTGGTTCAAACTGGCGGGAGCTGGTTGGTCAAGGGATTGGCCATATATATTCGCAATTGAGATGATATGCATTGAGGCTTATAAGCACAAATTACATCTACAATATCAATCATTAATATGTTTCACTGATCCATTACACATACCCATGTTTAATGAGCAGTTTGAAAGCCAATGGATAGCAATGGGTAATTGATCTAAATGAATGTGTAACACTATTTGCCATGAACTGCTGACGTTGATACGCATTGATCAAAGATTTGAAGTCCACCTGACACCCTGAATAGTGCTGCCAGCATACGCAAGGAATTCTATGCTCTCTCTCGCCAGCCTACGTAACCTGTAGCGCTTCCTATAAATAGCTTCTTGGCAACTGCCTCCGACTTTTATTCAATTCATTTACAAATTGCTATCTTGGCATTATCAGCGCCCATCATGGGTGGTCACGTGACGGGTGGGCTTTGGATGGTTTCCCATAAATACATGAGATCGAATTACACAAAGGCATAGATTACAGTTTCGGGTGTGGGTATTGGATGATGGCTTCTGTTCTAGGTTGGCGACTCTGCAACAAATACCTCCTCGTTATCAGAGGTAATACGTTCTGGGGTTCCTGGGATGAAATCGTCGTCTGCGCTCCCTACCTTTGATGGACTGTGCTCCGGTGACTGTGCTACTATAAGGTTGGGTTTATCGAAGTGCTCCGGTGACTGTGCTACTGTAAGGTTGGGTTCATCGAAGTGCTCCGGTGACTGTGCTACTGTAAGGTTGGGTTCATCGAAGCCAAACAAGGAGCGACTCCTAATGGGTGTTGGAGCTGTGGAGCTGTGGGAGTCTTCGAGGAGTGGTACCTTGGGCGAGGGATTAGGTTAAATTGATGGATATGCATCATATGGTGAATACCTTTGCAACGCGCTTCATTGGATATGCATCTACTAGCTCTGAGGTGTATGGTTTACGTTTCCCTATAGCAATTCAATGTTACAAGTAGCACACTAAAATACGGTTGCGCTTTGGATTACTCACGCTTCGAGGACTGTCTGTTTTCTGGGGATCTGTTCTCTTCATATATCGTCCGCTTCTGAATAGCAACTTCTCTGTTCTTGAAGAGCGGGTTGTTGAAGATGATTTCGTTGCGTTTCGAATTGATCTCCATGATGGTCCGCCGATTTCCCTTGATTTTACTGGGGCTTTCATTAGGAATCTTATCCTTCATTACCCTGGTTCTCCTACGTGATTTTGGCTCGATCTTCGGTATATTCGGGGTGGATGGCATCATATCTGACTTGATTTTCTTCACTATGACCTTGATGATCTCTGGAATGCTGGTTCGATAGCTAGTTAGCGTGTTAAGGATTTCAAAAAGGCAAGGTTATGGTTACAAAGGAGCGCCACTAGAAGGATACTACTTGTAGCACACATGATTATAAAACCTTCTCATCGCCTCGTAGCCGGGGTCTTCTTTTTCCTCCACAGAAAACAGACTTCCTGACCCAATGGAAACCCAGATAAACAATCGGTCCCAAAATGTGTCTAGCCTGGTTAGGACTTCGCTTTTGGAAAGGACCCTGGTCTCGTCGACATTCACAGGGACTGGAGCTCCCTGTTTCATATGGTCCTTGAACATCCTTCTTACTCTCATGAATTCCAGCAGCAGGAGAATTTGAAGATAGGCTCTGGAATGGTGCAACTTTAGATGGGTGTATAGAGTCAAAAAATTCACCCCAACTACATAAATCAACATACTCTCGTATTTTCAGTTCGTGAACGGAGTTGGATTTATGATCAGGTTCAGCATTGCATCGCGCCCAGGCCTTAATATAGTCTAGCTCTTGTGGGGATAGCTCTGTTGAATTGGTAACTTCGCGCCGGTTGATCAGGCTCGGTATGCTGGCTTTGTATTTCTCCTCGAGAGTCGGCAGATCTAGTATCAAGTTTGTGCAAAGGAACTCCAGATACTCCTGTGGAGAAGTTAATACAAGAGTTATGAGGATATGCGAGGGTCGAGGTACGTACGAAGAGATGTGATTTTTCGGCCAAGGAGGAGTTGTCCATTGCTGCCTCCACAAATTCATGCAACGGCGTCTATAATTAAATAGATTGTGAGCACGAAAATTGGCAGGTCAACTACAATCAGGGTTGACCTTGCTATCGTAGAGTGTTTTCAGGTATGCGTCTCGAAGCGCCTCTCGGCCATCTAGAGTGTGATCCTGATCAGCCGCATGATTGCTGGGCGGGTTGTTTTCCTGGTTATCGTCCTTCCTTTGAGGCATGGGGGGTACAGCAACTAGGCTAAAGATGTGGAGGGTCTAAGTGAAGTGCAGATTTGGATTGTACCATTTAAGCACGAACCTGCTCTCGCGTGATTTGATGTCTGGTATGGTAGGCGCTTCACAATCAATGACAAGGTCAGATTGTTCACTGCTTTCACCATAGGCCAAATCGTTCACGTTAGCATCGGTCCACCAATTCTCTAGGTAGAGAGGAGAGAATGAAGCAGCTAACAATCAATGAATTTAGTCCCGGCTGCTCCAATTGGGGTGCAATACTATTGCCTTACCAAATGTTGCCTCTTCACCCTAAGAGAACGTGAAGTTGTGTGAGTGGTTCCGAAGTCAGTGCAAAGGGTAAAGAAGTTGGCTACCTTTGGCATGTGATTTCCAAAGGCAAGGATTTGCTGCTCGTCTACGCATTCCTTGAGCAATGTGAGCACACCAGAGGTTTCAGTCAACGCCTCCAAGACGGCGTATCGAGCTTTTGTAGAAGAGGGCCCGCTTGGCTCATTGGTCGCATCTATATCAGCCAGTGGCATGAGGTTAAGGATGAGGGCCTGTTGGCTCTGCAGTAAGAACTGGAGTATATCAACAAAGGAAGTCGCATCTTCTAGATTAGAGTGACTGGAACAGCAACGATATGTCTGCTCAATCGAGCCTAGGAGCCAGTCAAAAGACGAGCAGGACGGACGAAATCTATAGAGGATTTCGCCAGTTTTGAAATGATACACCTTCTCAAGATCGGCAGAGGGTTTACGTCTGGTCGTTTGCGTATCCCTAATAATCCAGTTAACTACACAGGCAATTCAAGCGACAATCTTCAATGTCGATCTTACGAAGTCAGAGGTGCAATAGTCAACAAACAACGGTGGCCTAGGTAAGAAGTGTCAGGCAACATCCAGTACCTACGATGGTGTTGAGATTACCTGTGGGAAAGAGTAAAGTAGTTGCGCCGGAGTTATCCGCGTATTTCGGCCTTGTTGCGAGGCCATTAGGCTCTAGCAATCTTCGTCCAGCAACAGGATCGATATATTTTCTCCGGAAATGCTTGAAGAATGCAGAGAAAGGAACATGCATCGATGTTGATAAGAATGGCTCCAGTGGGATGACAACCCCACCGAAGGCCTCCAATGCATTTCCCAAGTAGCTCTTCACCAAGTCGCCAAATACATCTGGCTCCTCATTCTACAATAGTACATACAGACATTGAGAATGAATTGCAGCGCTGATTGAAAGGCGGATTATTACCAAAGAGGTGAGGTTTCGTATGTTGATCCAGTTTAGCGATATCCCTGACTTCGAATAGCCCTCGCATAATCCGCGTGTTACTAGATGGCTTTGTATGCGACTCGCAAGTGCGTTGAAGTCCGGCTTACGTCCGGCAATATAGTATCGTATTTGATCGTTCCAGATATCGAACACCTTTCCATCCAGCCAACTCAGCATTTCTAGGTAGTTTTGCGGAAGTAGTGACAACACGAACAGATAGTTTTTGACTGGTATGAGCTCGTTCTCTCGTGAAGTAGCCTCGAATCTTGATGTATTCAACAGTGGATTCTCATGCCAAGCAAAGTCGGAGAGAACCTGCGCCAATCGAATAGAAATATTCTCTATAAGTGGTTTGGTCGGCTTTGATTCCTTTAAAGCCATAATGCGATTGAACTCGTTCTTTAATTGGACAAGAATCCGCTCGAAACCATCCCCGCTAAGTTCATGGAAATGGCCTCGAGAAACAGCCGATATATCAGGATTGTCCAAAGCATCGAAACACTGTACTCCCCACCTAAATCGGGAATCGACATATTGATGGAAGTAAACCAACACTTTCTCCAATAGGATCACCAATCGTTCAAACGCAATTTCAGGAGTGGAGGCGGTGTGAAACGGCTGCTTTAGAAAGGAGAAATCGATAAGGAACACTACGTGGGGCGGAATGCGTAATTTAGCAGAAGGTGATCCAACCCAGCCGTCAGAACTCATACTAGTATGCAAGGTTTGGAATCCACTTTTTCGGAGTATCTACTAGTGCATTTGTTTGTTTTGAACTCATGAAAATCTCAAATGGTTAAAATCTGGCCTATTTTCATCATGAATCGAGCGTCTGACCCATTTTCATCAGCAGCTGGAATGTGACACGCATTGACTTCTTTTTCCAAAATTCCAAAAACCGTTTAGACCTTCAAAAGTATCGAGAACTCGACGATTATTTGCGATTGACTAATATCCATCTATCGCATATTACATCAACCCCACAATTGATGTCACCCTTTGATGCGACGTCAAACTCCTCTGAGCCGTTGTTCTTAGTTTCGCCTGCTTACTCTTTTAAAGCTCCCTTCATTTCACAAGGCGGAACATTTAACAGCTGCTCCTGCTATAACTTGAACCTCAGCATAATGAACATATTTAGGCTACTTGGAGACCTGATGCATTTGGCATCTATCATTATCCTTCTTCTAAAAATACAAACTAGCAACTCGGTTTCAGGTATTTCGCTTAGTTTTTGAAGCAGTTTTCCATTGCACAGTACCAACTCGCGCTCCGTTCCAACAGGGATTTCGTTCAAGTCGCAAGTGCTCTACCTTGTGGTGTTTGCCACCCGCTATTTGGATCTCTTCACCAGCTTCACTTACTCCATATATAATTCCATCATGAAAATCTTCTTTCTGGCCACCTCCTCATATATCCTCTACTTGATGCGCACCAAGTTCTTTGCCACTTATACTGCCAGCAAGGATACCTTCCGTTTAGAATATCTGATTGGGCCCTCTGCTGTCTGCGCCTTGCTTTTCACCACAGAATATAGCGTCATGGAGGTAACTGCTGGCTTTGGCCCACTCTATGACATGCTTTGATGCTAACCTATCCCAGATATTGTGGACCTTCTCCTTATTCTTAGAATCCGTAGCCATTCTGCCCCAACTGTATATGCTCTCTACCACAGGTGAAGCAGAGACCATCACAACCCATTATCTGGGTGCGCTTGGCGCTTATCGTGCATTTTATCTTTTGAATTGGATCTACCGCTACTACTACGAGGGGTACATCCTCCATATTGTAATCCTTACCGGTGTTGTTCAAACAGGGCTTTACCTGGATTTCTTCTATATCTACTTCACCAAAGTCTTACGCGGTCAAAAGTTCAAGCTTCCCGTATAGTTTCTCCACCTCGTTTATCTAGGCAAGCGATTTTCTATTATCAGTAATTGACCATTTGAAGCTTACATATATATATATATATCAGTTGGAATAAATAATCATTCGTGTATAAGTATAGTCATTGCTCCCTCCCATTCGAGTTATTCATGACTACCATATTGATGGGTTCTACTAGTCTATTGGTCTGTAGAATTATATGGAGGGCAATACTGGAATGTATTTTAAGAGATAGGATCAATTCGTTAATTTGCTTTTCCCAGTTCAGAATTCTGCTTAGTTATTCAAGACCCCTTTCCCCATTCTTATCTTCGTTTCGAACTTAAACAAGTGACCCACTTTTTATCCATTCTAGAGAACGTGCGCGGGCCTTTTTACCATCACCTCTAGCTTTCTACTGTCCACCTTGACTTCTCTTCTAGAGCTCTCAAGACAAGTGCGCTTCGACCTTACTTCAGCATTTGCTCGATACGTCTGAGGTTGCATTGATAGGACAGCATAGGACAGTTGTAGAAGTACATAGCACCATCCAATAATACGAGTGGAATAGGCACATTACCTAACCAACATTCCTATTGGAATAGCCCTGGGCTGTTTTCCTATTCTTCGTTACTCTAGTAGAAGAGTTTGAGTAAGGGCAAACAAATATACGAGCAAACATAGCATCCACCATGGAGACTCGACCATCGGTTCAAGCTCGCTCTATTCTCCCTGTGGATGAGAAAAGTAGGGAATGCACCCTTTCACATGTAAATCGTTTAGCAGGAGAAGACAACAATGCTCGAGTAAATCTTGAAAGAATATATCCAACCGAGCGGTTCAATTCTCAGTTAGCGAAGCAAGACACAATATCTTATCAGTCGACTAGAGAGCGTTATGAGCCATATGGATACTCAAGGTATGCTTTTCATTTTCTTTCGTAGTTCGCATAGCAAGTGACTACTTTCTGTATACTTCAATATAGCCGTACTCTATACTCAATCTAGTCTACTCTTTCTGAATTTAGTCGCGATTCCAGAGATCGAGAAGATAGAAGAGAGCGCGAAGAACAACATCGCTACCGATTGGATAGGTGACTATTACCCTTCACTTTACTAACGACTCTCGGAAACGCATACTCAAGATTACCAATTTCTTCCGTTTTTACGAATGCCAGGGGTCTCCACCAAGAAAAACGGACCGCTTTTAATGAGAGCTATTCCTACAATACTTCTTACCATAGCCACAACCGTCGCGCCGGCGCCGATACGGAAGAACACAATTTTGGAAACAATCCAGCCCCCGTCTCATCCGCATCGTTTGAGAATACTAAACAAAGCGATGGTAAAGGTCCACCTCCTATTGTAATTAGTCGTGACCCGGATAGCGGGAGTGTACTTATGCGGAGTGGAGGTACGGGCTTTGCACCTATGGATGCGATGTTTTCGCATGCTGGCGATAGAGAGGTACATTATGCAGATAGACTGTTGCTCCGGCTAGTGTTTAATGTATTTCTACCTCAGGAGAGACCAAGGCACAGCGGCAGTTTTGTGAATCCACGGAGCTTACGGGGGCACGGCTATCCGCCAAACGACCTCACCGGATCTTCCCGCGAAAGAGACTACAATTATCGAGATTACAGAAGCGGCGAGTTTAGCTATTTCTCAAGGAGTATGGACTCAAGAGATTATCCCTCGCGAGGCATGGGCTCATTCGGCACTTATCGAGAACGAGAATGGGACAGGGATCGGAGCCGTGATCGAGATCGACACAGGTGGGAAAGAGAACGTGAAAGAAGTCGAGATTGGAACAGGTACAAAGGACACCAGCGATGGGGCTCGGAGAGAATACGCGAACGGCATCGAGAGCCATCCAATCGGTTTGTATGCTCAGTCTTGTAGGTGAGAATGCTCTAATACTCATGGCTTGGCTTGCATTACAGATTTGAGCAAGCAGATTCCTACCGACCCGGAGGTAGAGATCGAGAATACTATGAGGAGGATCTATATCGACGTGAGTTTTACAGAGATCTGCGCCGAGAGCCATCCAACAATGATGGCCGTGATTATTACTTGCGTCTCGCTCACACCGGAAAGACGTAGCAGCAGTGTGGAGTCTACGAGATACCCCGGTAGACAGAGATCTACGCAGCAAAGCCATAGCCGATCGCGTGGGGACTTCGATAGCAGTAGACAACCATCGCGTACGAGGCAGAGCTCTACCTCTACCGAGCACTCTTCACATGAGAAGTCGCTCCCCTATCACGACCCTTTCAAGGCCCAACCGGCTGTTGGTAAAGAAACGCATAAGACACCCATACAGCACGAGATTGTCGGTGAAAACAGAAGTAACCAGAGAAAGAATGACAATATTGAGGCTTTGTGCGATCAGGCAATGCGTACAGCATCTGCACCCCGCAAGAACGATACGTCTGTGGATCCTGAGCATACCAAAATCAACGAACCTTGCCAGCTTCAAGCCTCTGAGGCTCCGGTTGACAACTTGCTAACAGACACTCTGGTTACCGAGGGTAATGCACTAAAAGCCGAAGTATCGCCTCCAATAACCAAATCCTCTACGGACAGCTCGATCTTGTATAAAGGTGCTTTTCATGAACAAACGAAAAGCGAAAATTCAATAGCAGATGAGCACCAAGGAGGAAGTGAAAGCTCGACAATAGTTGATATAGTGTCGGTGGATTCGGAGGAACCTCTATGCGATCAACCATACGTAAAGCCGACTGGAAGTGAGATTTTGTGGCAAGAAACGACAAGGCGAGACAAGTGTGATTCTCCAGCGTCAAGTCCACCTGAAATATCGCAAGAGACTGCAACATTAGATGAGGTTCAAGTAGAGAACCGCGTTATTGCGAAAGTAATGAAGCAGGAAGTGTTACCCACTGAGACTCGATCAGATGAACCGGTCGGTAACCCGTTGACAACAGAAAAGATTTTCGCAATGATCGATCGCATCGATTCGGAAATTGGACATTATGAAGCTCTACTGGATAAGATTCGAAAGAACAAGCAATCCCATGCCGCTAGTAAGTCATATGTGAAGGAAACCCCCGAACTCAGGGAAAAAGAGTATACAGACCCAGCGGAACCTAATGAAGGGGAACTTGTCGTTGGGGTTCCCGACATCTCTCATCCGACCAGTGCAGTCTCTACCTCGTCAACTGACGAACTGCAGCATGGAAGAAAGCCATCACTATACCAACAAATATATGCTGAAAATCGGACTCTGGTCAAATCGAACGTGAAGCCATCCCTCGGGCCTGTATATAAGAATGTAGAAGACTATCCTTTCTATACGGAGAACATAGAGACTCATCAGAGAATCCGCAAACTAATATTCACCCATTTGAGGCTTAAAGCCAGCACGTTGGAGAAGAAAGAATCAAGGCTCAGGCAAGAGTATAAGGAGCATTTAGAAGATTGGAGAATTCGCATCATCAAGCTGGACAAAAAGAGAGAGAGAAAGAGGGGTAAAAGATTCATGGAAGACGAACTACTCACCTCCAATGCCAACGGAATTTCGGCTCGCTCGCAACGACGCGGAGGCTTTTACAACGCGGACGCTGTTAGAAGCGAAGCAGAGCTAATGGAGATCATTCAATACCTTGAGCATGAAGATCTGCGAAATCCAGATGTTAGGTCGGTCAGAACCGCAGCAACGATCCCGCCAATGATACTGGATCCAAATAAAAGAGAGCTGGCCAAGTACGATAATCGAAACAACCTGGTTGAGGATCCTTACAACTACTACCATTGCGATACGTCAGTCGATCATTGGACTAATGAGGAGAGAGAGATATTCATCAAGAAGTACCTACTCTATCCCAAGCAATTTGGCAAAATCGCTTCTTTCTTGAAACACAAGAATCCACAGCAGTGTGTTCTCTTTTACTACCGCGAGAAAAAGTCCATCGACTTCAAGGGATTAATCTCAGGACGTGGAAAGAAACGGCGCCAATTGGTGCGCAAAGGGACTGGCAAACGAACTGAGAGAAGTAAGAAGAGCAAAGGGAACGCACTGCTTCAAGACATTGATGAAGCGGAAAGATCGATCCACATCTCCGAAGATCAGCCTGACTCCCTTCCACCTCCCGAAAAACGGAGATCAAAAGGGTTTGACGACGAATCAATTTTCCCCGAGTCTCAGAAACCCCGTAGGAAGCCAAGAACCAAACAGCGTCAACACCCATTACCTGACAACGATGAAGAAAGGCGAAGGAAGCCCTCGCCACCCCAATCTTCACCTGCTACTGCACGATGGAGCGAGGAGGATCGCCACGTTGCACTCCAGGCTTATAAAAAATATGGCCAGGACTTTTACTCCGTTTCCAAAGTGGTTGGGAGCAAAACCGAGGAACAGTGCCGTAATTTTTATTACAATTTCCGTAGAAAGCACGGAATGAGCGCTTTGGAAGCGCCCTTAGAAATGACAACTGAGTATTCTCAATCGTCGTCGCTCCTCAACGACCACTCGGCGAGCAAGCTCGATCGTAGGCACAAAACCTCTACGGAATCATTGAAGGCGGACAGCAGGCAGCAGAAAATCAAGCGACGAAGCTCGGAAGTGTTGCCCACAGGAAATCCGTCGATCGCGGATGACTTGGGTCACAACGGATCAGTTATAGAAGCCTCTGTTGCGCCCGAGCCTACTGTGAAGAAGTCTAGAGTATCCTCACCGATCGATTGTAACAAATCTGAGCAATTGATTTCTGCACAATACGTGGAATACCAGACGAACCACCGTAGTAAAGTTCAGCTTGATTCCATGCCCCAGCCCCGCTCTCATGAGGCTGTTGCCCCAAGCAGCGAATCCACCCTCCACCCTCCAGCCCCACCCAATCCGCCCTCCGAAAGTTTTTTAGAGCTATTAGTCCAAGCAGCATGCGGTCAAGATGCTGAATTATCTAGGAACACTGCCCTGAACACGTCTACTGTCGGTGTCTCTACCTCAAAGCAACCATTACCACCTTCTACCTCCCCTGAATTGGTCCAAACCACTCTTTCAAACCCCGCCGTTGATGCAGCCAAAATGCCGATGGATGACAACCAGTCATTGCGTAAAGCAGCTGGATTTGAACCGATAAATCCCAAAAAGCAGATCAGTGGTGCTGTTGATGCTCTGTCCCTCCTCAATATGGCGGTAGATGTCCACACAATTGCACCAAGGCATTACTTTAACGAAGATACAAGCCATTCGCACTCAGAGTCGGGCCCTGTGAAGAATTGGAATCACAATACTTGTGCAGATGGTAGGGACCAGATTCGTACACATGATATTCACCACATGCATTTGCTCGAGACTCCGATTCCTTCCAGACACCCTTCGCAGGAGAATGTGGCTGAACCTCACCATTTGGAGCGTAGGGCTGTAGAGCAGCGAGAAGCCCAACCGATCAGGCAGTTACAACTACTTCAAATCCAATCACCTCCCTCTAGCGCACCACGCACTTTCTCGCAAACTGCTCTGCAAGATTCGCATAACCAGCATTCTTCCAGAACCAACCCGTTACTGCACCACCCCGCTGGGTCCCCTCCACCGATCTTTGACAGACCAGGCCGTTCTCTCGAAATCCATCGAGCCCTGCCACAATCAACCACTGGCGGTACCTTAACCCCGCAACCAAAATATCCCTTGCCCGACACCTCACAACCAACCCTCGGAAAACCAGCAGCCTTTACCTCGAATTACTCACAGTCCATGCACCCCTCTCTATATTACTAATATGGCAATCGTAGCACCTCTTGCTTTTTTATTGTTTTTGAAAGACTAGAATGTGTGTTTTCCGCCTTAATTTGTTCGTGTATTTATTTGGTCTATGCATTAGCTCTTTCCTACCCAGGCATCTAGCAAAGCACCTCTCAATCTGTATTTTTTGTAAGAAATGATGCCAAGCACTCCGCCACCCGGTCAATCGTCAGGAGGCCTTTTGATATAAATGGCACAGCCATCCACATTGTATTTGTTTGTTTGAAAATCGTGCAAGTTTATTTAGCGCTTGAGGAGTGAGATGAAGGATGAAACAATGCGGTGTATAAAAGAACATATTCGATGACTCACAAACGACGTGGTTTACGAGGTCTGCACCCGTTGAATGGAACCGGGGTGGCATCAGTAATTCTAGTGATGTTCCAAGCGGACAATGAGCGAACAGCCTTGAAAGCAGCGTCACGACCGGGGCCGAATCCTCTTAATTTGACATGCAAGCCACCGATGTTCAAGCCAAGTTCCTTGACCTTTTCGATGACTTTTGTGGTTGCTTGATAAGCAGGTTCGTAACCACCACGGTTGGCTTTCTTGAAACCGCAAGTACCCCCAGAGGCGTTAACCAAAACTCTACCGTCTGCGTTGGTCAAGGATACAATTGTGTTGTTGTAACTAGCATGAACGGACAGGCAGTGGGTAAAACCTTGGTCCTTCTGTGAAGCGATGTTAGGCGTAGACAAATCAAAGGGCAAAGTACCCATAGCGCCTGCACGAGCACCTTTGTTTGGGTTGCTTCCAATACCAC
Source organism: Basidiobolus meristosporus CBS 931.73 (assembly GCA_002104905.1). Lineage (NCBI taxonomy): Eukaryota > Fungi > Basidiobolomycota > Basidiobolomycetes > Basidiobolales > Basidiobolaceae > Basidiobolus > Basidiobolus meristosporus. The sequence goes on along the minus strand of MCFE01000462.1, from coordinate 23,390 downwards.
GCAATGTCTCTAAAATAAAATCCGTATGGTTCTTGGAATCGTTCCCTTCACCACCCTCAGGCTTTTTCTCGGTAGTTTTACTCCCTTGGGACTCGGTAGCGAAGCAACGGGTGGTTGGTTGACGTAGTCTAAGAGCGGCTGCTGACACTCTAGCGGTTGTGCTAGTAGCTCTTACTGATGTCTTGAGAAGTGAGAAATTCATCCTTCGGCAAGCAATATTGTCTCTAACCACTGTTGTCTAAAGTGAACCTTGAGATGATTTCAAGCAACAATCGGAAAGTTAAAATTGTAATGAGCAAAAATTTTTTATCAATTGGCAGTACGACCCCGGTTGATTTTCTCAATTTATTTGAAGCAACCTCTGGTGGAAGCTAAACCCTTTCTTAAACAAAAAGCGGTGGTGGATTTAGCATAAGCCACGTGATGCCCGTATCCAGCAGCCTCCAGGAGGCCGGTTGGGAGAGGAGGGGTTATATATTTGCCTAGCGCTTGCACCCAAGCCATAATGTCCAGAAAGGTGTTTGTGTATTCCACATTAGAAGGAACCATGTTGCACATACAACGTGTGAAATCAAATACCAACCTGTCTCCTAGTACGCAGGGCAGCTCTTTGGTGCTGGTGATTGGCTAGAATGTGTTACGGCTATATCGTCATTAAGTCATTGTTTCTAAGGAAAACACAGGATTCGGATAAAATTGAGCTCTATTTGATTTTATAGGTATTGCGTATTAGGTTTGGTTGACGTGCCAATTTAGAAGACCATTGTATGTTTTGGGGGATTCTACCGAAAATTTATCCCTGACTATATGCATTCGCCACCTTGAATGTTTACTATCGAGATATTCATCAATCTGAACTTTTCAATAGCCCATTACCTTTCTCTTCGACTTATACCTTCAATCCCATAATATTATAAATACGCTGAAACACAACACATCCTTAGCTTTGAATCGTCAAAGTACCAACTCAGCGATCCCTAGTCAATACAGCAGGTGTCTTCTACTTTTCCCCAGCGACAGTTGAGAAGTGTTCATAAAAGAAAGTAGAAGCCTATTCTGTCAAGCAAAATCGACTTTTCCTAATTGGCAGACTTACCAATCCTAGCCCTAGAAAATATTGCGTCCCTTTCTATTCTACTGATACACAGACATTTTCTATCACAGTACACAGGGATCGGACCCCGACTTTGCTAAAAATCTAGGTACACATTCGCTTGGAGAGTTTACTTAGTAATCAAAAATGGATCACGGACGATCACCCCCAACACATGCTTCCAAGCCCTTAGATCCCAAACTCTCCTCCACTGAAACTGTCTCTCAAGCCACAACCGATAACCATTCAAAGCCGACGCACTCTCGCTCGAGTTCCCCCATACCTACTTCTCATCTTAAAACCCCTATCCACACTGAGGCTCCGCCTTATACCAACTCTAGAAATTCCAGATTTGATCCCTATTTTTCAAGGTAATGTCTATCTCATATCCAACCTGGACGCCTCTGATACCAGCGCGGGAAGTCCAAAATATGTTAATTTGGATAATTCTGAACATTTTCTACTCCTACAGAGCACCAAGAGAGCGTGATGATAGGAGAGAACGAGAGAGAGAAGACCGTTTTCGTCGAAGAAACGATAGGTCAGTTTTATCCATTGTCTTTATTGGTAGTGCCTGAATCTTATTCTTATCACTTCCGTTAGAGAGCTTCATCGTGAAGATCGCCCATTACCACCACATGGGCCCAGTCATCCATTTGTCCCTTCATATTATCCACATAATCGTCGCGCTGGCGCTGACTTCGAGGAAAACAAGCGGTTAGGCGGAGTAGGGAGTAATACCTCAATGTCAGCTTTTGCTAGTCGTCGTGGGAATAATACCAATGGGCCTCCACCAATTGTCATTAGTCGTGACCCTACTAGTGGAAATGTACTTATGCGCAGTGGTGGTGCAGATATTGCTCCGATGGACATTGTATTCCCTGGTATGGTGGACAGAGAGGTTCGTTATTATTTGCGAGAATGTCTTCATGATCCTTCTTATGTAGCATGTGTACCAACCGAGTTTTCAAAATATAGGGAAGGCCAAAACATGGCGAAGGATTCGGGGGATCCCGAGATTCTAGAGGAAGACCTTCTATGTTTCCTACTGCAGCATTTGAAAAAATGGCTAGACCTTCTTCAAGTTCCTCAGTTCGAGAAAATGCTGGTAGAAATATGCCATACAGGGACTTTAGGAGCGGTGATTTTAGTTATTTTACTCGTCACATGGACAATAGAGATCATCTTGCTCGCGGACCAAACCCTTTTCCTGGAATTCGGGAACGTGAAAGAGATCGAAATAACAGAGATCGTGAAAGGTGGGAGCGTGAACGAAACCGCGAACGTAACCGAGGCCGCGAAAGATGGGATTCTGACCGGCTTCGTGAGCGAGAGAGAGCAGAAATGTCTGGTGGAAGATACGACCAAAGTGACATGTATCGGCCTGGAGAAGGATACCGTGATTATCGTAGAGACTCTAATTCTATCCCAGGAAAAAAGGATGGGAATGATTTTCATCAAGGCTCACATGGATCAATCACTCCTGACCGCCGAAGCAGCAGCGTGGACTCCACAAAATCTACTGAAAAACGTAAGATCGCGAGTGGTAGGGAGACTAGAACCAACTCTATCGATAGCACTGCACAGTCCTTAGACGATAATGGCCATAATGATGCCCAGTCATCGACAACTCCTGGCCCCTGTGGGAAGCGTATTCGTGAAAACTCAATATCTAGTGACTTTTCATCATCATCCATTATGCCTGAGGAGCCTCACGATACACAGCGTGGCAATGATGTTGACCCACGGGATGAAAAGAGACGGAAAGTATATTCGAGCCCTGGTGATGATCGTGATGGCGGCGATCCCAGCGAGAATTTAAAAGATAGTATCCTCGATCCACTGCCTGACGATGAGCAAGAATCTAGTCGTTCAGCGAGTCGAGATGGTAGAGTGATGGGAGCCGCATCTCATGAATTGGAGAATACGCTGGAAAAACATGAATATGCCGGAGCTAGTTCTGATCAAACCAATGTAAATAGGTATATTAAGAAAGGAGACACTAATCTAGCCAAGCCAAAAGATGAGCCGAACCTCACTGCTCACTCCACCATCAAGCCACCCTCTAATGATAACCAGTATTTGAGCCCTCAAATAATGGGGCAGAGCGAGGAAGAGCACTCGGATCAACTCGAAGAGGGGGAGATAGGTGGCTCCGAGCTCTCGGATTCTGTCGAAAATATACAGGAAAATGAAAGATGGCACAGACGTGGAAAGAACGTTCATTGCAATGCCAAATCGTATCCAATTCGAGATGAGATAGCCGAGCTGAAGCAGAGTTCAAAAATAGAGCCACCACAAATCCCCAAAGTTGACCAACCGGACGAAAGCAGCAACATTAATAACCAGGAGGAGGAGTCGATAAAGCCAGATCATACAGAACGGACAGCTGATGTAGATCTTAAGCCCGGGAAATCTACATGTATCAATGATAATATCGAATTGACTGTCACGGAGTCAGTAGAATCTCCTGAGCCTGGAGAGATAGATTCTGTATCCCACGAGCTCCACAGTGATGATGCAGCAGCTGCCGTCAACCAAGTGCCAGTACCTTCTTCAGAAGTTGCTGAAGAAGTTATACAACAGGCGGGTATGATGTCATCTGAAGTAGAAACCAAGCCATACTTAAAGGAAAGCATTTCACAAGTACCGGGCCTTCAACCAGAAAATCCTATAGATTCTGAAGTTCAGAATGACGAGAAGTCGTTAGTTGAGATTGATTCTATGCCAAGTATTTCCAGGGAGACTGTGGATAGCTCCAGTAATAGTGTGGCGAAATTTTCTGACTCAGTATCACTCGAGAGGGACGATTGCAAAGTTACCAGTTCCCATGAGTTGGATCGCCCTCCAGTTGACAAATCACCGGACCCTCAAAATTACGAACCTATCAAGCCACCAACCGCTGAACTCGGAAGTCTCGCTGCGCCAGAAATTAACGTTACTACTGCAGCAATGCCTATATGCGAGGCGGATACAGCAAACGATGAATCAGTTCAGTGTGAACAGGCAAAGTATCCCAAGTGCATAAAGGTCAAAGCGGCAATTAGTGATGACCTGACTGTAGAAAGTTCTTCCCGCGAGAAATCTGAACATAGCGCTCAACCAACAACACAAGACGGTTGCAAGGAGCAAAAGCAGGCGAATGTTGAATCAGAGAGCCATAGTGTGAATGAGAGCGTTTCTTTTGAAACAAATGAAGTTCAATCAGCTATTGCAGACGAGGCTACTGATATGGACACAGAAAAAGCGGTAACGTTTAACGAAAGTGCTGGTATTGAGCCTGGTGAAATACAAGATGAACCCGAAGGAGCATCAGCTCTGTTAAACATTGATGATTCCTTGACGCAGGAAAAAATATTTGCGATGATTGATAAGATCGACTCCGAGATTGGGCGCTACGAGGAACTCTTGGTTGAGATTCGAAAGAACAAGCAATCATGTATGGACAATTCCGAGAATTCCTCAGAGGCGCAAAAAGACAACACAATCGAGAATTTGGCAATAGACCAGAACGTAAACCAAGAAGCGGATCCAGCTGATGTCTTGCCTTCTCACGCAGTGGATGGCGGATTAAACGGGAACAGCAGTGTCCAAGCGACTAATGGGAAATCCCAGAAGACTAAGAAGTTATCGCTTCACAAAAAGATATATGCTGAAAATCAAATGCTAGTTCAAACCAATGTTAAGCCTTCTCTGGGGCCTATATTTCGAAAGTTTGAAGACTATCCATTTTATTGTCAAAACATCGAGTCGCATAAGAGAATCCGAAGCTTAATGTTTAATCACATGCGCCACAAGTATGACTCGCTTGAGCAAAAAGAAAACGAACTCCGACAAAAGTATAAGCAGTACCTTGAGGCATGGAGAGTTCGGATCGTCAAGCTGGAGAAACATAAAGAGAAGAAAAAAGGAAGAAGGTATCTCAAAGATGAGCTATTGTCCGCTTCTGGTCCTAGTAATCTCCCAATTTCTCGAACACAACGCCATGGAGGACCTTATAATAGTGATACGGTCCGTAGTGAGGCAGAGCTGCTTGAGATTATCCAATCTCTTGAGAATGAGGAGCTTCGTAATCCTAACATTCGGTGCCTTCGAACTGTAGCGACCATCCCATCGATGGTATTGGATCCATACAAAAGGGAGCTTACAAAGTATGATAATCGCAACAATCTTGTGGAAAATCCATACAAATACTATCATTGCGCAGGCTCAGTAGATGAATGGTCCAAAGAAGAACGCGATATTTTCATCAAGAAGTATCTGTTGTATCCTAAGCAGTTCGGCAAAATCGCTTCTTTTCTCAAACACAAGAATGCTCGTCAGTGCGTGCTGTTCTATTATCGAGAGAAGAAATCCATAGATTTCAAAGGGTTGATTACGGGTCGGGGTAAAAAACGAAGACCGGTGGCTCGCAAAGATTCTAGCAAGACTTCCAATCCCGGGAATAATAAGAGCAAAGGCAACGCTTTGCTTCAGGATATTGATGCAGCATCTAGATCCCTAGATTTTGACGAACGGGGTGACCTTCCTGAAACCCTGCCTACTTTCAAAAAGAAGGCTCGAACAAGCTACCGCCAGGATTCTTCTTTGGATACCAAACCACATGCTATTCCTGCTAGTGAAGAGTCGACACTGAAGGACCGTTCGGAGAAGCCTCAGATACGCGAGGATAGTGTCGACGTATCAGCTCAGAAATTGGATACTCAAGTTCCTACTCTGGATGCTTCTAGTCAAGATAGTCCCCAACCTGAGATAACAAGTGATTCATTTGAAGCGGAGATAAATCAAAGCAGCAACAATGCTGTAGCGATGGACTCCAACCGTGCTAGTCCCACATTGAACGGCACTGAAAATGATTCTCAGAAGCATAGCAAATCCAGTGATGTAATGAAAGGAAAGGAGATTCCTGAGATATCAAGCACCATATTGGAGCGAAGTGATAGTGCTCTTATTCAAACGATACAGAGCTCTAATAAGCCAGGAATTGCCAATATTGACTCATTCAACAAACATTCTGATGCTACCATCCTACCTAAAGTTCGGGAGGCCGGCGCCTACAGTCCAACTAATACTGTCGCCTCAGGGAAATCTATGCCCGAATACACTGCCATGGTGCAAGAAAGTGACCTGCCGGTACCCCAAAATATACCCAGCTTGCCAACGGAGAAGCCTTTTGCCCTAAATAAGAGTGCTGATGAACCCAAAACGGAAAGCAGGATTAAATCTGGGGATGTAGTTATGAATGACTCGGTTATCAATGAGCAAGGCATTGATGACAAGAAAGATTCACTCGGCGCAGCTGCTCATGCCAAGCAACCTAACGAAAAGCTATTGGCTAATGACGGGAGTGTTAGACATGGGCCTGGAAAATTCCCGAGTATTAGGCCGATTGTTGGCAAGGGGGAGACCTCTATGGTTAAACCATCCGTGGTAAAGCCAGGCGGCTCCGAGAGTCTGTTCATGAGACCCACCCCTCACAAGCCATTTGGTATGAAGTCCCATAGGGATTCTCACAATGAGAGTGCTAGCGGAAAGTTATTCATTAAGCCTAATAAGCCCATTGTTGGAAAGCCTACTAGCGTTGCCAAATCCAGTTTCAATCGAAACATACCACCGAAGCCTATTCCTTTGAGGCCTGCAGGCGGAAAATTTGTTCCTGGCGAGACTGAGACAAGTCACAAATCAAATCTTGCAGAGGACAAGAAAGGATCCTCAACTCCCAAGAAGGCCTCGATTTTCCAAGAAAAAAGGGGTGCATCATCTCAAATTCGACGAGACGTACCCTCTCAAGAAAAGAAAGGGCTTCCCACTCAACTCAGAAAGGCTTCTATGCAGGAAAGGAGAGTGCTGCATTCGCATGACAAACGGGGCATTGCTTCAGATAGAAAGGAGTCGTATCAAGCAAAGAGGAAAGAGGCATCGTCTTTCGAGAGGCAAGGCCCTGCCGACGAAGAGAAGCAGAAAATCGCTGACCAAAGGGACAAAGAGCCCACCCTAAAGAAAAAATGAGCCACTTTCTCGGGACAGCAAGAAGGAACAAATAGAGCCATCCCCTGCCGAAAAGGAAGAGCCAATTTCCCAGGACGAGATGGATATCATAGATGAAGTAAACGCTGCTATTGAGGATATTCTAGATAAGGACAGTTCTGATGAAGAGGAAACAATTGTTGAGGAGCAGGGCACAGCATATGTAGCACCAGTATCTGATATTTCTGGGCCTACACCTTCACACTCTGATAGAAATGAAGGCAAACCTGGTCAGGTCTCCAGCAATTTATCACATTCTGCATCAAAAACAAAGCCTCAAAAATTGGAAGAGTCGGTAAAACCTACAGGCATTACCAAGCCACCCGTGGTAGAGGACTTTGATCTTTCACTTGACATTCCGAGCTCCGATGACGAAGAATTACCAGAACAAAGAGACGAAGTTTCGGAGGTAATCGATGACGCATTGCTGGAAGAAGAAATCAACCAAGCACTATTATCAACTTTGTCCTCGGACGACGAGGATGAAGGAGACGTAGTTCAAGAAGGTGGAAGTGTCTCTGAAGAAACGACAGGAGTAAGCTCCGATGACTGGTCAGCGTTTGAGCAAACAGAATTTGCTGAATCTCTTCGAATGCATGGAAAAGATTGGGTCAAAATTGCTGAGCATGTCAAGTCTAGAAGCGCGTCTGAAGTTGAAAGTTATTACAACATCAACACGGAACGACTTGGATTGGAGAAGATAGTTAAACAACATGAAGATTCAACTGCTCTATCAGAGGATAGTGGAGAGGCTTCTGCATCCGTTGTTGCTCCTGCGATCGATTCAACAGCAAATTCTCAAATCTCAAGTGAGCATGCAGTGCAGCCTACTTCATACGTGGCGTCCTGCAAAGATTCAACTGTTGACGAAAGTCTACCTGAAGATTCTAAGATTACATCATCTGCTTCAAACACCAGTATGACACATCCTAGCATCGCTGAAAATGTTGATATGATCAAGACAGCTTCTTCAGATAATACGTTGGGCACAACCAACAAATCTGAGAAGGGTCATATTAACGAGAATGACCATGAGGGTCGAAGCTTCTTGGAATCTTTATCATCTGTAGCCATGGCTAAGGACAAACTTTATGTGCCTACAGAACCAACGGAACCAAGTGCCGAAAAGACTTCGAGTATAGTGGAAACAAGCTCGAATACACCTGTCCAACTTGAACCCAAGAACTCGACACTATCTGAGTCATATCGTAAAAACGTATTGGTGGAGCCTGTCAAGGCACCGGCAACGTCGCCTGCTGGACTCAATACAATCTCAAGTCTTCTATCTGAGCTTTCGAATCCTAAAGAACAGTCAGTAGCAACTGGCAATAGCATGACATCAAGTGAGCGAATGGTGACACCAGCCTATTCCCCAGCATCAACTGTGTCGAATGTACTACTTGGCTCGTCGGGACTTGGAGAAATCTCAACAAGTTCTCAGCAAAAGGCATCTGTTGCGGCTCTGAATACATAACGCCCCTTCGGTTGCTGGATCTAAGTTGGACAAACAAGAATCACATATCAACCAGAGTGGACACATTTGCTCTGAATCAGATACACAGAGCACAGATGATCTTTTACGTCAGGCCAAAACAAGTGTCAACACTCCGGGAATGCCAACGCACTTGTTTACTTCTGAAATCAAATCTGTCGAGCAGACACAAGCCGCTTCACTTAATCCTCCTTACCCTCAAAGCAAACTCGCCGTTTCGGAAATGGTTGCCACTAATTTTGGATCAAACAAAGCGCCCTCGAAATATGAGCAAGCTGTTGGGCCATCTGGGTCGAATTCTCGTTATTCTATGAATAATGCCCTACCATCATCCGGTGTTACAGAATCACCCATGATATACTCTGTAAATCAGATGGTGAACCCTCCAGCTTTCAAAAATATTGAGGCCATTTCGTCGACAACCCATCGCAGTGGCAAACCCTCCGCTCCTGAGCATTCATCATCTAATATTCAAGATCTCAGACCTGCACAACCGAATTCGCAGGATAACTATAGCACTTCCGAGTCGAAGAGTGTACCTTCATCCTCTGCGAATTCCGTGGGGGCATTCAACATGAGGTCACTAAGTGAAACTCCCACCTCTTCCGATGTTTATCAATCACAACATCAATACGGGGTTTCGAGCCGTTCAAACTTCACTTATCCAGCAACTACCTCTGATTACAAGCCGAACATTAATACTAGCTCACAACCAGTAGAGGCTTCCAGTGCACCTTCTGTGCCCAGTAGTTATTCACCTGCTCAGTATTCTGGGATTAGAACTCCGGATCAAATTGTCGGGAAATCTATATCTTATCAACCTTACGAAAATCCGGCACCAGGAGACGTTCCAAAGGCACTACCTAAGCTGGAGATGAAGCCAAAGAGTTCTCCAAACATGCTTGTACCTACTGGGCCATCGGCTTCTCGCATTGCTAGTAACGATAACGAAAAGTTCGATTACACCAAACAGGAAACCATGCTACAGGGTGCTGTGTATGATCGAACATTGCCAATTTCTTCTCACCCCAGCGCACAATTGCCAGTTCATAGACCCGATTCACAGCCAGTCTCGTCGGTAAATCAAATACGCTCGCATGCCCGGTTAGAGTATCATCAAAACGATCTGTCACGGGAATCTAGAAGGCAATCATCTGTCACTAGAATCCTTAATCACCCTGCTCCGTTAGAGGCACCAATGGTTTCCCCGACTAGATCAGAATACTCAACCTCATCCAAAAGCTCTAGGATGGAGTCTGGATTTTTCGATAATGATCGCCAGGACACTCGGCCCGCACCGAAGCCAGCTCCTCAACGAGCTAGAGGTGTCACAGATATCTTTTCGTTACTGAATGCGCCTTCAGAGGAAGATCAGTCTGTCAAGGTAGGAAAGAATGCGCTAGTTGATTGGTTCGGAGAAGATGTTGGTTCAGCTCCGCCAGCGGAGCAATTCAATTCTTCTAGCGCAAGTGAGATCAAATTTGACCGGTATCAGTCACAACGTGAAGCAAGTTCTATAGGCTCAGGCCAGAATCAATCTGTCAGCACTAAGAGCTCTCCATATGTGCAAGGACCTTATTCCGCTGTATACAAGAGTCAGCCACCTTATTCAACGCCCGCAAGTGAGGTAAACACCGGGTTAGTTTCAAATCGTGGATCAGCCGACATGTCCAGCGCGGACCCTTTGCATATGTCACACCACCGCCTCAGTTTAACTCCATCCGCACAATCTCAAATTAGCCAACCAACACAACCGCAGGTTCAACTTCTCCAAATCCAATCGCAGTCAGCAGCCTCAAGTACGGCCCCATCTACTACCATGGCTGCTGCTGCCACTGCTCTAAGCCAGCTACAAACAACCACCACCTCTAGGCATCGGTCTGGTAGTCAAGGCCAATCAGCAGCCCCAACACATATTTATGAACGGCATTCTAGGCAACCCTCAGCCAGTAGTCTGCCTCCGCACACCTCGCCACATTCCCAAGTTTCTATCACTCAGCTCATAAGTCAAAGCCCAACTCAGCAACAGCCCTCTCGAATGCCCGCCAAATCTCGACCAACAAAACCACGTGTACAATCTCAGATACAGCCTCAGGGATCCCACCCTCGGATTTTATCCCATTCTCCAATTCAACAACCATCTCCCGGAAACGCTCAGCCTGTAGATCACTCAGCACTCCAATCACAATACACACCTTCTCCTTTACATCAACAACCTTCACTCCAATCCAGCTATCATGCACCAATTCCTCATCATCGTCAAAGCCATCCTTTAATCCAACCCTCACCCAGGTTACCTCAACAGACCAGCGTTTATTCGCGTCCCCAGTCACCCGCGATGACTCTCCCTTCAGCGCATCCTGCTGTAGCTCCACAAGCACAACCGCCCCGAACATCAAGCCCTCATCAACCTTTGCCGGTCGGCCATTCCCGCAAGCCGTCAAACCCTTCATTATTACACTCTCAGCCGATTCAATATCCCCCACATGCAAGTCAACTACCTAGTCAGCCCTCACGGCATTCCACCCCGGTACCAGCATCGCGTTCTCGAGATACGCACCAGCCTGTATTCCACCAAAATTCGAGAGAGGCAGTATCTATGAGCCCCCAACCAACTCACTTCCCTCCAGAACATCTTAGCTTTGCACAAACCAGGAACAGTCCGCAGCAGCCTTATCCTGCGCCTGGAGCCCCTGAGGGAGCAGCGAATTTCCAACAATCTCGCCGGGTACCTCAACCACTAGAAGGGTATCATTCATCTGCACCATCCCCAAGTCTTTCGGTTGATTCAGCGCCAAACTCAAATGTTGGGCCAAGTGTGTATCGACAATCTCCACCGATTCTTCCTAATCAACATACGTATGACAATCGAGAAAGCGTCGGACAGCGCTATCCTGAAATCATCCAGCCACCACACCGCTCATCAACACCGCTCAGCCAAACGGCTAGCGGTAGCTCTTCTTTCCCTTACCCGTCAGCTTCTATGCAGAAGGATCAGCAAACTCAAATGCACCAGCCTAGGACTCTGCACCGAGATTCTGCATCCATGTTTGATAATACACCCTTTAGAACTGGAACGCCTACCATTCTAGATCATGTTGGCTATAGCAGTGGTTCACCCACCACTATAGATAGTGCTCAGATTCGTCGTACAGCTTCGCCTGCTACGATAGATTCAAACCACTATCGACGAACAACCTCTCCCTCGGTTATGGATATGAGCCAGTATGGCCGTAGACCACAATCTCCTGTGGTCCCTATAGGCTCTGGATACCCCCGGCATCCACACATGCCGATGCCAACATCGTCTCCGGCACCTCATGGATTCCACCCCGCGACATCTGGCCCAATGAATCCCATGAACATGCCGGGAATGTTCCAGCATCCAAGCGGAGTGTATCCTCAGCAAACCCCTCCTCCATCCAAAAAATAAGGCGGATTGACTGTGAATGTAGCATGTTTGCCCTGCCCTCTGAAAGACTTGTGTAAATAGTATTTCGGACTGATTTTATTTATTCCTGTGCTTGTTTCAGTTTTAGGCATCTTTTTCTGTAAATATGGTTGAATTGTCATCGATGCACTTGGACATTATTTCTTGGTAGAATCAATCATTCATCGATTGCCTATATCAGATAATTTCATTCTACTTAATAAACCTTCCCATTATATACATGTCGATTCTATCATCCTGCTATGGAAGACGTGAAATACCTGGAAGACACTTTGGCTGGTCTACACACCGCCTTTTCCACAGATCCAGAGTATTCAGTGAGTAGGGACGAATTGTTAGTACGCCCGTGTGCTTTGTTTTTGTGCCAATATTAAGATTTGCCTGTGTTAGGGTGCATCTATATCATAGGCTTGAATTGCTTTCCATGCATACGAAGAACCGTTTTGACCACGCACTGAGTCTTGAAACCTCCATACGCGATTTAGAGAGCCTACTCATAGCCCGACAAACGACGAAAAAGATCTTACAAGAGGTGGCTGTTTAGTTTTGCTTCATTTCCCTGGGAACTCTTCTTAACAATCAACCTTTCCAGGAGGCAGAGAATTCTTTGACTCCGGAAAAAAAAGAGGGTCATGGTTTCCTTGAGCTTCTGAAACGTTACCGCTCGTCAGAAAACAAACAAGGTCCTCTTCTATCACTAGCCACAAACTTGGCAGGTTTCTAACGAGCAGCTCCATAAATACATAGAGGTCCTGAGGGAATTGCAATCACGCAAACAGCTAGCACTGAGCCGGAGGAAGGAGCTCAAGAAATCCTTGAAGCTGAACCCACCTTTGCCCTTTTGATATAAGCAGCACTACCACCATTGACATATATATAACCTGAAGAATACATGTTGTCTAGCAATATACTATCAATTGCAACCTGTTCGATCTTGTATGATACAATCATTTTCACGGATTCTAATTGTGTGATAGCCATGTGAAGTTGGCTTAGTTGAGGTAGATAATTAAGTAAATTGGGCCGAATCATGGATTGTTTTCCCAGCATTTGTTGAACATTTGTATAAAATCGAAGTTCAAACGCAAGTTACTAGGCAATATTAACAACTCGACTGCCTTAACGACGCTTGGTGGTTATCATCCTTCAGCATTTCTTCTTAGTTTCGCTCCCACTTCCTAATCCGCCACAAGCAAGAGTACCCAGTTGCCTTCGAGGCGTAAAATACCGAAACCCTCTTGACTTTCTTCTGAACACGACCCATAAAGAACGGGAGAAACCGACCAATTCCTTTGATATATCGCCAAGAAATCCCTCGAGTACAGCCTGATGAGCTTTTTCAAACGGTTCGACGAAGCAGAGCGTGTGTACTTGTGGTGCATCCCTTGTGTCATTTTTCGATAACTTACAGTTCCTCTTTTGACTCTCCATTTCCAGTGTTACGTCACTACAGTTTGGACTCCTTGGAGCCAAACACGTGGGTTGAAACAGACACCCCGGAGTTGGATATTGAAGAGTTTGCCTGGTCGGCTGTTCCGAACTTTGCATATGCCAGAGCTGACAAACCTGAGGTTGAGGAAGAGGAATTACTGGAGAATGAGGGTGATCCTTTGGGGCTTAAAGAAGGGGATCTCAGGTTAGTTTACCATGTACCTTCCTTGCCCGACTTTCTAACGTAACGTCGCCTATCCTGTAGAAGCCTCCTCGGAGAGCGTCGGCTGTCAAGAAGCGAGTCCTTACTCCGAGAAACCTATAGCAAAGGTCCACCCAGCGTCTTGATGGCCTCGAACACCTTATGACTCGTGCTTATCAATTCCCCCTTAGGCAAAGCGTCTGTCTTCATCACAGACAAATCCTTCGACCCCGCATTGTTTATGAAGCAATTTCACATGGATACATCCTACGAGGCGCTCGTCCACGGGAAGTACCATTTGCGAGCGGCAATTGAGCAGCGCTCCGAGGCGTTGAAAACCTTGGTCAAGGATAATTTCGATCGGTTCGTGTGTGCCAAGAACACCGTAGAAGGTAAGACCTGACCAAACCTCCACCTCTGCTCAAGGGAAGGTGTTAACGGAAGCAGTTGTCTACACGGAGATGAAGACCAAAAACCTGGACGAAAAAGAAGAGTACGGAACCAAAGTCACCCGGCAATGCCTAGAAGGTAATCCGCCTCATCAATAAATCGCCGGATCCCTTATTGACACGATGACAGACACGACGGCAAAGGCCCATGAGGCATTCGGCCCTATCATGTCGCGTATTCAGAAAGGCCTTACAATCCGAAGCACCTTGACGGCCATTGACCGCTATCGCCTGCTCTTCAACCTCCCCTGCAGCTTGCTAGAGTCGATTGAGGAGGTTCGTCAGTTTCGTAGTGTCACTCAGTGGAGCCCGAGTCTCACCGATTTCTAGAAAAAATTCGAGGTTGCAGTGCACGACTACAAGAGAGGAAAGGTGGCCATGCAGTCGTTCACCAATGCCGTATTCAATCCGGAGAAGCAAGAGGACTCCTCGGCCGAATTCGAGAATGCCTCCATCAAAAGACTGCTGGACAAAGTGTGGAAGGAGGTCGAGGAGATCGTCATGCACTTGAGGACCAACCTGTTTAAGCAGCTCGGGGATACCAGTGTTCCCATGGAGGCTCAGGAGAAGAATATCATGTAAGACGTTCCCTGGTCGTTTTTGACGCGCTGCTAACCAATGCTCTGCTCTCCGATAGCTACTTACTCGAACTAGACTCGAAAATAGACCCGGTCTGGTTCTATCTGGAAAGCCAATTCAAATACATCGTACAAAGCTTGAACAGCACCTTCGAAGAGGAGTGTCGAAAGCTGGCCGGTTTGTATCCCTTCGCCAGAGATTCGCGCAGCTTCCGGAGGTAACACGTCGCCTTTGTAGACCTTTCCGAAGCCGAGATCACGCCTGCTCAGAGAATAGCCCTGTTGCGAAAGGCCATCGAGTCCAAGGGCGGGGAAAGCGTGTCTGGTTAGTGGTTGTGCGTACGCGCTGGCTGGCCCCGGACTAAAGTACTCCTCTCTAGGTGTAGACAACGGCGTTCACATATGGCAGAGTATCGTCAATATTGTGAAAGCGTTGTCGGATGTGGTGCTCAAGTCATTACCTGACTACTGGAAGATCGCCCGATCATTCATCGATGACAAATTCAAGAAGGTAGCCCTGGTTTGCCCCGACCACCCACACCCCGCTAACCCGGAATCTCGATTGTAGAATGGATCCATATGGAATCAACTGCGCAGACGTCGCAACGGTGTTAACATCCAGAAAGTTGAGCAATGCCACGAAATGGCAAAGCAGATCCTCACTCTCTACGCCTGTCTGGTGTCCAAGGTTTTCGCCATCGAGGGTGAGTTTTTCGTTGACCAATCACCCGACAGTCCATTCCGTGTGGTACCTTCGGAAGCCAGTGTGGCAGTGAAATTGCCCACTACCCACACCTATCTGACCGGCTACTTCCTCACGCAAATCATCACTCACCTCACCACATTCTCCAATGAGTTGAATTCGATGGCCATGGCAGGCCACGTCGCCACTGAGCTGACCGACCTGCTCAAGGCGGTGAAATGGAACTTTGTGACCAGCTTCTGTCAATGCTGGAAGAGCGGTGAGTATCACTGGCGTTTCCAAACCCTTGTCTACGGTGTTCTGATCCGAATTTGTTAGACTGCAAGCAATTCTTTTTGGCGGAAGTCCATCGCTATTCCTCGCGCAAAGCCTCGTTGAA
The DNA here is from genome assembly GCA_002104905.1 of Basidiobolus meristosporus CBS 931.73. NCBI lineage: Eukaryota > Fungi > Basidiobolomycota > Basidiobolomycetes > Basidiobolales > Basidiobolaceae > Basidiobolus > Basidiobolus meristosporus. Next base: position 7,585 of record MCFE01000462.1, on the reverse strand, counting down.
GGACTTCACGCAGTTCCAGAAGTATGCCATCCACACGCTCAGCTCCATCGTCGACACCGAGAGTATTGATGAAGGTGGAGGCACCAACGTAAGGCATCCTTCTTGACTTGCTTATCCAATTGGCCTAACCAGTTTCTTTGATGACAGATGTCTACCAAGGTCTACGACCATATCAAGCAGACGTTCTTCGAAACGATGTGCTCCTTCCTGGATGCCTTGAACTATGCGGTGTTCGGCCAGGCCAGTCAAGATGCTTCGGCTCCGGTGACCCTTCCGGGCTCAGAAGAGGTTTCCATGGTAAGCAGCCATTCGGGGAAGCCGTCAAGGCTTGCACTAACAGCATTGCAGAACCTAGTCATACTTCATACGCTGGAGACCTTGGGTGAATTCCGGGCCATGATCATCTTGGAGCTGACCAGAGTGTTTGAGCTTTCCTTCAAGGGGAACACTTCCGATATCGTACAGGTGAGTGGGGGGCATTTGTGTGGGGACCAGCATTGGGGACTAATTCAAGCTGCCTTTGACATGTAGAAACTGGTCGATCTGGTGGATAGCCTGGATTCATCCCTGTTCGAAGAGTATCTGAAACGGATCGGCACCCCAGTCAACGAAATCATCAAGAAAGGCATCCTCTTCAGTGGGTTCGACTGGTGCACTTCCAACGAGCCGACGTACATTCGATCCTACGTTTTCGAAGCGTTGCTTCAGATCGTGTTGGCCCACTCGGAGATCTGCTCCATCTCCAAGAAACTCATCTCCCGCGCGCTGTCCAAGCTGTTGGTCAACCTCGGGCAATGTCTGCTGAGGGCGTTCCGGGAGCTCGACAAGGTGGGTTCCGGGGGTTTCTTACAGGCCACTCTGGAGGTGGAATTCTTCAACCAGGTCCTCGCCACCTATTTCACCACCACCGCATCCGAAACGTTCAAACTGATCTACGCCACTCTGGAGGAGGCCAACCGAAATGCTGGGGGGAACGGCAAGCGGGACCTGGCGCGAGAGCAGGTGGAGAATGTGAAAGGGATCCTGGAGGCCACCAGAGTGGCTACTCAGACTCAGTTCATGTGCTTCAGGTTCAAGTAAATACCGGAATAGTCGGTGAGGTTTCGCGCTGGCCACCAACTCGTTTTGTTCTAATAAAATGACCAGTTTATGAGAAGTCACGCACGTGTCGGCATGTGAGAGCATAGCCCAAATTTATCGACCCTAGGTCGGATCCCACTGCATGAACAAAATCACAGCGGGTGGTGAGATATTATTCTCAATCCAGACTAGCGAGGCGCCACCAAATAACTGAAAATGTGGGAAATATGTGACACTTGGCGATCCAACATTCGATAGTCAAATTAACCAATCTGACGCACGTCATTTTGAGTTGGTCACTTTCAGAGGTTATTTACGTTTCCCACGGCCTCACTTATTGCAGGTTGCTTGATGCTTGTGAGAAAGATCTCACATAGCTATCCCTTCCCCAACCGCTTATTTTACGAATCATGCTTGGGTAAAGTTCTGGAGCTTGCATTATATTCCGCTGGTCGATCATTTCCTATATCTATGACAGAGCCAATACTCGGGGTACAACCATTAGGAAGACCAGGTCAGGAGCCGCCGCATTTGTCAAAATTAATTTTTGCCCAGCCGGTTTCTCGGATATGATTCCCACGTAACGAAAAGTGCCCGGAGGAAGAGACAAGCTCTATAAAAGCGTTCAGCATCAACATGTCTATACAGAAACAATGGTTGCTATTCGTGGTGTTGCTCTACTCTCCTTGATCGCTGTCGTCCTTGGTGCACCAGTCCTAGATGCGCAGGCTCCAGAAATTGCCAACAGATACGTGGTGAAGTTCAAGAATGCTGCCGACCCCAACAAAGGTAATGCTCAAGTTCTCTCTGGACGTCGATGTCCCTGGCTAACATTTCTCTAGTGGATCAACTGTTGAAGACGAAGCTGGATCAGTACAACCGCGGTCGCAGCGGAAACAACACGCTGAAGAATGAGATCAAGAGCAAGCTCTCATTTGCGGACTTCAGTGCCTACGCGGGGGTGTTCAGTGAGTCACTGGTGAGCGACCTCAAGGCCCAAGGGGATGTTGAGTACGTGGAGGCTGAGCAGATCTTCAGCATCTCTGGCACTCAGAACAATCCGCCCAGCTGGGGACTGCCCAGAGTCTCGCAGAGGTCAAGAAACCCCAATGCTCCATACGTCTACCCTGACACCGCCGGAGCCGGAGTGGATGTGTATATCATCGATACCGGTATCAATGTGAGACACTCTGATTTTGGAGGAAGAGCGAGTCTTCCCGTCAGCTTCATCAACGGTGAAGCGGTGGATGACCTGAACGGACATGGAACCCATGTTGCTGGTACAGTTGGAGGAAGCACCTATGGTGTGGCAAAGAAGGCGAGCCTGATCGGAGTCAAGGTACTGAGTGGGGCAGGCAGCGGGAGCACTTCAGGGATCATTGCTGGGATCAACTGGGTGGCGCAAAGAGCCAGAAGCTCTGGGAGAAGAAGCGTGGCGAATATGTCACTTGGTGGAGGGAATAGTGAAGCCCTCAAGGCGGCAGTTAACTCTGCCGTGCAGGCAGGAGTGAGCTTCATTGTGGCGGCAGGAAATGAGAGCCAAGATGCTTGCAATGTCTCACCAGCGAATGCCGCCGGAGCATTCACCGTGGCAGCCACCACCATCTCAGATACTGCAGCCAGCTTCACCAACTACGGCCAATGTGTCAACATTGCCGCACCTGGACAAGACATCACTTCGGCATGGATCGGAGGCACCACTGCGACCAACCGAATCTCGGGCACTAGTATGGCCAGTCCTCACGTTGCAGGAGTCGCGGCGCTCTACCTTTCCCAGGGGAGCCTGAGCTCGCCACAATCAGTGTACGATGCACTCTCAGCTGGCGCCACCCAGAATGTCATCAGTGGTCTGGACAGTGACACTCCTAACCTCTTGGTCTATAACTCCAATCAGTAATGAATTGACTGTGTGTGCAACCATTTCACTGCCATTTGGTCAGTGTTTTGAATGAGTAAATGATGAATCAATTTGATTTTTATAACCTGATTGCTGTTGTTATATACTGGAAATCCACCAAATGCTCTATGTGAACACATGTCCCATTTACCGGAAATCCACAAAACGGTCCATTTGAGCGCTTGTTCTATGTATACGATGACAATCACATTATCCAACTCTCTAGATATGGGTGGAGTATGCACGGTGCACATCGTTCACCCAAAATAGTTTAATTGAATCCAGTACTCGACTGCACGTTTCATCCGATTTAACTCGAAATTCATGATAACGTTAATTACGCTGTTACCACCAAAGATGGGCGGGGTTACCGGCAAGGTTACTAGAACACATAGATGCAAGGGACAAAGCAGACTCTACCTCGCAGATGGTTGTCTGGATATTTTGTTTACTACATTTCATTGTCGCCTTGTTTCTAAACATTGTTTTTGGTTATTAGCGTCGCTTGCAAGTACGCGACTTCTGATATTGGTTCGGTATGCCATGTTTCATGAAGCTTTGAATAGGGATTGCGGTATTGGAAGCTATTCCCATCTTACTGCTGAAGTTGATGATATCTCCTGGAGAGTATGGGCTGGGGTGACCTTTTTACTTACCCTCATCCTTTTGGTACTTTCCCCGCCTCTCTCATCTTCTCATCCTTTTGATACTTTAGGTGCCTAGACATTTTGATGCAAAGCTCACTCGAAATGATCAACTCAACTTATGAATCCCTTTATGCACCTCACTGGCTTCGAGCGCTAGGAGTCAAAATCAGAAAAGCCTCTGAGGTTTCTACTATTTCGTATGTATCCCCGGACCCTCTGAGAATCGGGGCTGTTAACAAATGGCCTTCTCACCAGCTTGTCTCAAGGTAGCACTTTTCAACCAGTATCTGTACTAGTGAATAGTGCTGTAGATGTGGGTGCATATGCCTTCGTTCTAGTCATGAAATGGATACTTATGGAATACTACAGGTAGATCCCGAAACTTCGCATCATGCATTATGATTTAAGCAGCACCTTATTCGTGCAAACACATCTTTTTGAAGACTGCCGTTCAAATGTTGGCATGTCGTCAGTGATCTTGTATTAGGGTTCCAGCTTTTAGAAGAGGTGAGACTGTCATATACGTGATGATCTGGATGCAGCATCTATTGCTCATTAGTATCATGAAAGCGGAATTAGATCACACGGTGTATATATGCAGATCTGTAAGAATACGAACGAGACTGTATCCTGCAGAGCTTACTGGAATATAAGCAAGCATATAGACGTGATATCCTTTCATGCTTTTATACAGTCACTATGTGATACTATGTGATATCCTAGCTCATATTACGCAGTGTCATGTGCATAGACAATCGTATCATAGAAGTTGGTGATACCCTACACATCGTAGATTCGCGTCGATAACTCATCGAGTGAATGCACAGGTACTTGGAAACATAACTAAGCCATGTAATCTTATCTCAGAATTCGATTATGGAAATCCATCAGATCACTGAATGTGCACAGCAAATGGTTCTCATATTCGAAAATTCTGTGTCTACAACGTGCCAGCTCTCGACCTGGAGGCTGAAACAAAGTTAAATCGATTTGGCAATTCGAAAATGCCAAATATGGAGAAAAAGTCACTCACTATCCGGCTATAGTATCGAAATTCTCTTCTTTGGGAGATTGATACACTAACCATGTCGGGCTAATTAGGAAAAGCTCTGAATTACATCATCAGAAAATAGCAATCCAATTGCGTTGTTTAGGCATTTTGAAAATTCGGATTGGTTTCTGGTTCACCGATATTGAAAAGAACAATCGATGAGACCATCAATAAGGTATATAAATTGGTCGACCACCCCGCAATATCATACTATACCTAATACCTTATAATGGAATCTTCAAGACTCAGCCCTCCCAATGGCTTTGTTAGTCAAGGAGCCACCGAGCTTAGACCTCACGAAGCTACTCTTAACCTTGGTATCCCTCTATCTGCTGAACATCTCGCTTCACTGGAGCAACACATCACTCGTAGTCGGCAGGCTCTCTCAACGCTATTCCTCACAGGAAGTCCCTCTCTGGTCTTGCAACACCTGAGTTCCATCCTGATATCGTCGCTGATGAAGATCATTTGACAATGGCTCAAATGTTAGACTGGTCTGAATTTCGCAATCCAAAAATCTGGCGCTCAGGTGTTCATGAAATGTTCCTGATGGCATTATACGTTTTGGTTTCCTGTGGTGTGACCGTGTGGGCCGTCCAAGTTGGAGGCCCTGTTGTATCCCTCGATGTTGGTTTGGGTGTCTTCGTAACCCTTGCTCTTTTTATAATGGGTTCTGCCTCTGTCTCCGGTGCCCATTTCAATCCTCTTATTACCTGGACTGCTGTATGGACTCGTCTCTGCTCTGTTCCCCGTGCCATCATCTATTTGTTTATGCACTGCGTTGGTGCCATCCTTGGAGGTGCCCTTCTTCGCGCTGCTTGTGGTGAAGTGGTCACTGAGGCTACTAAACTTGGCTCCTGGGGCTTCAAGCCTGATGTCGTAACTGTTGGACAAGCTTTCTGCCTGGAGTTCTTGTTTAGTTGGTCATATGTATGGATCACCTGGGGTACTGGTATTGACCCTAAGCAACAGAAGGTGTTTGGCCCCGTTGTTGGCCCTATCTGCGTCGCTTTGGCCCTTGGTGTGAATATTTATGTCAGTGGTGGTATTACTGATGGATTTGGTGGTGTTGGAGCCAACCCTGCCAAGTTTTTGGGCGTAGCCGTTGCCTCTGGAAACTACCAGGAACACTGGATCCCTTGGATTGCCCCCCTCTGTGCTAGTATTGTTCAAGGTGTCATGTACTGGGTCGCACCTCCACATCATGAAGCTGAAAAACCGAAGACGTGTTAAATCACTTGATGAATATAGATACCAGGCAAGTTGTGGTATTCTTGCCCTGCATTTTGTAATTTTATATCTTCATATTCTATAGATGCTACTTGTAATCTTGAAGTTCTTTATATATAAACAAGCCCACCATCGCACTTGTCTCTGTTTAGTGCACTTATCAGCACAATGTACGGTTTACTTGATATGCTGGCCGGTAATGTCTATCCGAGAAAGTAGGATATACGCCTTGAGGGGTAGAATCATGCAATCTACGTGACTAAGCTCATGGAGTATTTAGGAATGATTGTAAAGTTTACAACACTCCCACTCAATCAAATATTCGTATTCAATAGGCCCAGTTGTGGAGTAAGATATTCTGATTTGAGTTGTGGAGTGAGATATTCTGATTTGTATCCACCTAATGGTTTTGTGAGTATATCTGGAATCATTCATCAGCAGGGCAGTAAACTGTTACCCAATGCACTTACATATAAATAGCAAGTAATTTGCGCCTCGTAACTCAACAATATGAAAGAGTTAGTGAGTCAAGGATGCTACGGTTACTGGGAATACGTATACCTACAGCGGACATTTGTCGAAGATCACATGGTTGGCGACTGTAATAATCTCAATGAGTAAGTAGTTTATAGTGGGTGGAGACAGTGATGTATAGCCACTTCGATGAGTAACAATATCAACATATACAAGGGGGCTCAAGCCACAACTAATAGATGACCATTATAACTTGCTTTGTAAGTATTGCCATGCTAAACAAACAAATGGATCTTGCAGGTGGCATATTCCAGAGACATTGATTACCACATGAGTCGATTAATATAAACAGCTTAACTGCTTTTAAGAGGTGCAGTTTATGCCGATTTATTCCAAAGACATTGATTGCCACATGAGTTGATCAAAATAAACAGCTTTACTGGCTTTTCAAGTGGAGCAGTTTATGCTGAATTCTTGCTTCTCAATGGTCCACCTAACCTGGAGGGGACACCTACCATCATCACAGGCTTTTCTTTGGGTGATTTTACACTTGGTGGGTAGAGTGATGGATCCTTGGCAGTATGAGATGACAGGATTTCCTCCATTCTTGAAATCAATACAGGCATCCTCCGAAGGATCGCAGTATCTTTGTCCGGAGGTGGCAGTACCTTGCCACTTGATCTTGTGGTTGATCCCGTCAATGTTGACGCTTCCTTGCACGGTATCATAGAAAGCTCCGCTCATGTATAATTCTCCACTGACGGTGCCGGTGTGCTTTTTGAGTGCCGTTACACCCAAGGCCGTAGACAGCAGAGCGGTAATGATGAAAGTTCTCATTTCGAAAGATGATGGCATATGTATTCTAAAGGCGGGATTTATATGTGTTCTGAAGGCGGGATTTGCATGCGACACTGACCTTGCAAGTAATGGGGATGATGCTGTTTATAGCAACGGGTGACCTTCCCGCAAGGATTGACGATTAGCAAATCTGACGTACTTGCCATACAATTGTTGCCATGATTGTGCCACTAAATGTGATTGATTTGCCTAATAGGTTGGTGTTTGAGCAGATCTTGTAGAGCAAACCCTGTATACCTCTTGTACCGCGATTATTTCGTAAGAATATTGGGATATTTACATCCAGGCAACTTCAAATACCACTAAAACGATTTGTTTGAAATGGCAGTACCACCCTTCTTATCATGT
>MCFE01000461.1:0-71164 GCA_002104905.1 Basidiobolus meristosporus CBS 931.73 | reverse complement strand
AACCTAACCCTAACCCTAACCCTAACCCTAACCCTAACCCTAACCCTAACCCTAACCCTAACCCTAACCCTAACCCTAACCCTAACCCTAACCCTAACCCTAACCCTAACCCTAACCCTAACCCTAACCCTAACCCTAACCCTAACCCTAACCCTAACCCTAACCCTAACCCTAACCCTAACCCTAACCCTAACCCTAACCCTAACCCTAACCCTAACCCTAACCCTAACCCTAACCCTAACCCTAACCCTAACCCTAACCCTAACCCTACCTCTCTCACCCTCCTTGTCAGGTCTCTGTTTGTGGATCCACAAGCAAGCATTCTGCACCCAAGTGAGCAATCAGCTGTGTTCTCAGTTCCTAATGGAGTGGTTCAAGGCTCTGTGCTTAGTCCTATACTGTTTGCCATCTTCCTGAATGATTTCCCAAGACTCTCAGCTGACTGCCTGGTTACTCTCTTTGCTGATGACATCAGAATATCCTCCTCCAATGTGCAACAAGACTCCCAGACCATCCACCAGTATCTGCAGAAGAATAATCTCCAGCTTTCCATTGCAAAGACAGTACCTTTGGGCTCTCCCATCAACTTGCCTTGGACACATCTTTAAGGAATTTCCTGACTCACCTTTCTACCAACCATTTTCTCTTGAGAAAAATAATCTCACAAGATTCATCTCACTAAACAGAAACTCTCCTACATCTGCTGTTACACACTTTATTAAAGACTTGTATATTGCACAAGCTGCTTTACTCCATCCCAATGTATCTCTAAACCTTGATGTACTTTAGGATATTGCTTTTAATTCAGTTTGGAATTATTGTATAAGGGACTTACATTGCTGCTGGCTTCTATGTTTGTTTTTTGGTCTAGGCTGCAAATAAAGATTTCACTGATACTTTATGACTTTCCCTCCCCCCTCTCTCCCCTAACACTAACCCCAAACTGCAAATGTCTATATGATCTACACCAACATTATCTAGCTTTCCAAGCAGCTATCATCAGTTCAGTAGGTATTTGCATCTGCAATAATAATAATTTGGAAGTGACAAAATCGTTTATGTGTGCTCAATAGATGTGAATTTAAAAGATATATTGATTGATATATACCCAACAGTTGAAATGTATAGCTGATCTACTACTTAATGATACATACTACCACAGTGAAGACATTGAGTCCGACCAAGATAATTTTAACTTTCACCCGATATTTCCTCAAGCGACTTTCCTTTAGTCTCGGGGATCCAGAATGTAGTCAAAAACCCGAGAAACATAATCCCCGCAAAGATACCTAGTGTTTGAGGAAGGAACGCATGATCTCCATCTTTCCCTCCAATCTCCACAAGCTCATTGAACCCGAATGTTGCAATGATGGCTCCAAGCTTGCCTGACGCTGCCGATATGCCATGTGCGGTGGAGCGGAATCGCGTTGGGAATACCTCTGATGGAAGAACAAAGGTGGTGGTGTTGGGGCCGAAATTGAAGAAGAACTGCGCCAAGGTAAACAATGCGATGAACAATGCCACTGCTGTGTCACGAATCTTGTAGAAGCCAGCCGAAAGGATCACAAATATGATGGTGAGCAAGGCAAAGCCCATCAACTGGATCCTGATGCGTCCCATGCGTTCGATGAGAAATACCGTGAACCAGTAGCCAGGCACGGTCCCCATGAGTGAGATGATCAGATTTCCTATAGCCGAGGTCCACAGAGCATCATATGGCGCGAGTCCAGATGAAGAGTAGCCAATTGCTTGCAGTATGTAGGACTGATTCAATGAAAGGCCATAGAAGGCTATATCAAGGAAGAACCAAGAGAGTGAGGTCCCCAAGAGCACCTTCAAGTTCTTCCATTGGCCGAAATGCTGGGTAAATGTAATATGGCTTTCGTGATGCGACGATACAGGTTGCTCAGGAGTGTGCTTCTCTGATTCTATCTGCTCTTTTGACTGTTGCCCATATACTTCTTCAAGGTCTTTTGCAGCTTGTTCAAGATCCCCTTTAACTTCAGCAGTATACCTCGGGGATTCAGGCATCGTAAGTCGAAAATACACCGTGAAGATGGCCGGGACACATCCAAATCCAAGCATCAGCCTCCAGACGTAGTCCAAGTTTCCGGTGTCAGCTCGGATCGCCCCTTGGAATATGGCAAGCACGATGACAGTGAATATGGCGGCCACCAGGATCCCGATTCCTTGAGAAGCAAATACAGCTGCAATCATCATACCTCTGCGGTTGGTGGAGGCAAACTCTGACGTGATGACTGCTGACACTGGGTAGTCACCACCTATCCCTATACCAAGAATGAATCTCCAGAAGCCAAGAATGGCAAGCGCGTTCAGTCCCCTGGCCCACGAGCCGGCCAGAGCGCAGCAAAGTGTCGCGAAGATGATGATGATCAGCTCCGACCCGTACATCTTCTTTCTTCCCAATTTGTCGCTAAGGTACCCAAAGAGCAGCTGCCCGATCAGCGTGCCGAAGGCGGTCGCTCCTTTCAGCGGCCCCTCGTACTGTGAGGGGACTTTGTTGTTGTTGTCCTGATAATATACGTAGCCCATCATAGGCACCGCCAAGTTGATGATGAAAATATCGTAGGCATCAGTGAAGAACCCAACTCCGGCCACGATGATAGCACGAAGGTGCCACTTGGTAAGTTTAGACTGGCTGAGATTTGTTAGATGCTCACCGGCCATTTTAGCTTGATTTCTGACTGCTGATTGTGCTATGTACACTAAACCTAAGGAAGAAATGATTCCTGAAATGCTCCTTATATACTCTACATCGCGTTGCAGTGATTATCATGAGAGCAGCCTTAAATAACCAATCACTCTTTGTTCTAGTACATATGCAAGGATAGCAACGAACCATTGGTGTGTTGCGACTTATATTCGGGGCCTAACCGAAAGTAGTCATCTTTTCAAGTATGAAACCATTCGGCGCTGTGAAATTCAATGATGCTGATATCTAGTCCTTTCGTATTTGTGGTGACCAAACTTTCCATTTTGCTCGATTTGCCTCAATCTCTTGTAACACATCGGTGCTGGTGTAGGCTCTAGCAGCGCTCTATTTTGCTTCGAGATGGATCACCTAAGATCCGGCATTAAAAGGTTTTAGCCGGACAAAAGGGAAAACCGATAATCTCCGTGAAGCTCCCAGCGCTTCATGACATGAATTGTCAGCACTCCTGGAATACACTTGGGACGTTCTTCATTAGCCATTGTTGGTTTCCAATTATGTTCCGAGTGCGCTGCACGACTCTGTTTCTCGCTTAGCCATTGGGCTGTAAGGGCCAATCCCTACATCGGACTGATGCCATGCTTTTCCTATTTAAGGAGGCGTCATTCAAATAAATTACTTGAAGTAGTATCCTGACTGAATCAAAATGATACAAGTTGCAGTCACTTGATCCATAGTACGGCCTGGTGTCAAACCTTCAAGGGTGGATGATGAAGGCTGAGGACGCTTTCGGCTCTCGCGAATAATTTTTATCTGGTTCCTGCTGGAAATGGACAGCTTCGCGTCCATGCAGGTTTCGATACATAACAACCGCTATTTAGACCCTATTTTCACAATTCTCTGTCGCTTCTTATATCACCACTTACTGATAATCAGTTGAGCCATGAATGTTTTCGCGCAGAAAAGGTGATGGGAGGATAGTTCTCGGGGGCTGTGGAAAACTTCTCAATGTCTTGCGTGGCTGTGTACCACAGTGATGATACAAGACGTTCATTGTCCAAAGCTATATATATCTTGTATTTCGAAATGGCTGTTCTATATATCAGAAGGTGCTTTCGAATGGCTTGGCAGCCCCCTAGCATATCTGGTAATTGCCATTATGGACCCTATAGCCGCTATCTTACCATTCTTCAATCTTGCTGATGAGTCAGTGCGAAGAGTGATCACCGAAGTTCTCGCAGGTGTATCCTGTGTTATATTAACCTCATTCAATAGTGTGATTGTCTACTGTCAAAAATAGGGTAAGTGTATAGTTGCTGATAAGCCAATCATCGAGCGCCATTCGGCATGCAGCTGACAGCCGCTAAGCATTGGTAGGGTTGGGCCATAGAGGCTTGGATCATTTTGCCATCCAGGCATGATATAATAGCCAGTTTTGGTAGCAGACCGTTCAGACTCGCTGATTAAATATGGGACATCGATGTTCGTAGGTTTCACCATATCTAACAAGCAGTTTTATAGGAATAATAAGCACCTGATTGTCCTAATATAGTCCGATATGGCTGGGAAAGCACACTACCCGATAATGCTAATAATGCAAGAAGCCAGTAAGTGAAACCATTCGCTTGATCGTATTACAAACATTTATGATGTAACGGCGTAGGACTTGTATGACAAGATCAGTCGAGATGCACGGAGAGAAATCGAATACTATGCCTGCCTGTAGAAAGGTTCCTTGAAATCGCAGGGCAGCTTATAACAATATTTGGAGTCATTCTTGCGTGTGCTCGAACTATCCAGTAGCGGATGTGATATTGGCTCTTGAAGTAGAAACGTGTTATTGAGTATTGTTTGAATGGCTAGGAATCCTTTTTACAACTAAAAAAATCACCCCATACTTATGTGGCATACCGAAAAATAAGAGTAAATTGCATCTTCAAATAGTTGCACAAATAATCCATTTGAAGACACTATATTAGTAGAATCCACTCGCCAAGATTACATCAATCGAAATGCCCATACTTTAATAGGAAATAGATTCAATAGCTGCAAGACTTGGATATGAGGTTAAAATAGATAAATACCAATCGACTAAACTATCCCACTAGACTATATGAAATCCTCCCACAGAAAGCAACAATATATCACAATAATAAATAGCCAGCCACTGTATACTCAGCATAGTACTCCAAGAACAACAGGTGTTATGAACCAAGGTTTGCCATTTCAATTTTCGCCGGATATTTCCTCAAGCGACTTTCCTTTAGTCTCGGGGATCCAGAATGTAGTCAAAAACCCGAGAAACATAATCCCCGCAAAGATACCTAGTGTTTGAGGAAGGAACGCATGATCTCCATCTTTCCCTCCAATCTCCACAAGCTCATTGAACCCGAATGTTGCAATGATGGCTCCAAGCTTGCCTGACGCTGCCGATATGCCATGTGCGGTGGAGCGGAATCGCGTTGGGAATACCTCTGATGGAAGAACAAAGGTGGTGGTGTTGGGGCCGAAATTGAAGAAGAACTGCGCCAAGGTAAACAATGCGATGAACAATGCCACTGCTGTGTCACGAATCTTGTAGAAGCCAGCCGAAAGGATCACAAATATGATGGTGAGCAAGGCAAAGCCCATCAACTGGATCCTGATGCGTCCCATGCGTTCGATGAGAAATACCGTGAACCAGTAGCCAGGCACGGTCCCCATGAGTGAGATGATCAGATTTCCTATAGCCGAGGTCCACAGAGCATCGTATGGCGCGAGTCCAGATGAAGAGTAGCCAATTGCTTGCAGTACGTAGGACTGATTCAATGAAAGGCCATAGAAGGCTATATCAAGGAAGAACCAAGAGAGTGAGGTCCCCAAGAGCACCTTCAAGTTCTTCCATTGGCCAAAATGGTGAACAAACGACCTATTTTCCTTGTAGATATCCCCCTCATCATGTTGATCATGATGATCAGGTACCGCCAGTTCATGATTATTTCCTGGTTCTACTGGATTACCTGTGTTTTCGTGATCTTTATCGGCTCCTCCTAATACTGCCTTCATATCTTCTGAAGCTTGTGCTAAGTCACCCCTCACTTCAGCAGTATACCTCGGGGATTCAGGCATCGTAAGTCGAAAATACACCGTGAAGATGGCCGGGACACATCCAAATCCAAGCATCAGCCTCCAGACGTAGTCCAAGTTTCCGGTGTCAGCTCGGATCGCCCCTTGGAATATGGCAAGCACGATGACAGTGAATATGGCGGCCACCAGGATCCCGATTCCTTGAGAAGCAAATACAGCTGCAATCATCATACCTCTGCGGTTGGTGGAGGAAAACTCTGACGTGATGACTGCTGACACTGGGTAGTCACCACCTATCCCTATACCAAGAATGAATCTCCAGAAGCCAAGAATGGCAAGCGCGTTCAGTCCCCTGGCCCACGAGCCGGCCAGAGCGCAGCAAAGTGTCGCGAAGATGATGATGATCAGCTCCGACCCGTACATCTTCTTTCTTCCCAATTTGTCGCTAAGGTACCCAAAGAGCAGCTGCCCGATCAGCGTGCCGAAGGCGGTCGCTCCTTTCAGCGGCCCCTCGTACTGTGAGGGGACTTTGTTGTTGTTGTCCTGATAATATACGTAGCCCATCATAGGCACCGCCAAGTTGATGATGAAAATATCGTAGGCATCAGTGAAGAACCCAACTCCGGCCACGATGATAGCACGAAGGTGCCACTTGCTGAGTTTTGCACTGTTGAGAGTAGTAAGATGACCAACCGCCATTGTATGTCGTTAACGTTCAGAAAAATATCTCTCTCTTGTCTACATAAACGATACTAGGTACGCACCTCATTTTATAGCATCAAGGCATCTCATTTCTTGTTCTTCAATACTGAACGAGCAAGTGACTTGGTAGTTGAATAATTGTTTATGGTGCCAATCAAGTTTATTTTTCGAGCACGATATCCAGTAACCAGTGATGAGTGGGGGCTTCAAGGAAATTTGAATACATTGACGTCGATCTTGTTGATGTTTGTATTACTTACTGTATCCTAGTTCACAAGCTTATTATATCATAGTCATTCCAAACTGATTCAGATGCTTTAAAATCCCAGCTTAACAAATTAAATCCCACACCCTGATTGTAAGCATTTTGGGATATGATCCGCCCATTACCCTCCAAGAAATTTTTGAGAACTGCAACAGTCTTCACGAAGCGCAAAGGTCATTTGTCCTCGACTGTTCTGGAGGCACTATTGAGACCATTGTAATTATCACCCAGAGATCGTTATGTTGTTCCTCTACACTCCGCCTCCACCCAGGATAAGGATGGTCGAGTCCAGTACCTTATTCCCCTCCGCCAATCCGGTTTTATGATCTCACTTGGCCTGGCTAATTCTCCAAATACCTCCATTCCAAAAGGTCGCCGAATTGTATATGGAAATTATAAAGATAGTCATCGTATCATATGTGCGTCAAACTCTCTGCTCTCTGTTGGCATGTCTTGAATTTGATTCTGAAATTGATGGGTTGAGTACGCTTATGGTTGAATTTTTCCGCGATTGCGGATAGGGAAAGCGCGTGGATGGATATGACCTGGGATAGTTATTGTCTGGCGGAAGCGCAGGCTAAACCCAACAAGTTGTTGCGTCCTGGAAAGCTATGGTTGCAAAATTGAAAGTATGCGTAGTGCCTTCGCCGCAAATGAGTGTAACTTACAGGAAGCTATAAGCGTACTCCGATTACACTATGCTCATCTGATTTGGAATCAAAAATTAGCAAACTGTGGAGTAACCCATTACCAATGAGGTTTCTTTTGCTGGATCTGGACATGTGACGTATGAATTAAAAAAGGCTAGTTGCTCAACAAAACAGACTCAGGAATACTAGAGAGCAATCTATCCACGCAACTTTGGAGCAGGTTGGTTTGGCAAGTATGAGAGCATCAACCCCACTAGGTTGAGTTGAAATCGTATTGCCTTCCAACCGTCACCAGAGATGCACTCTAGCCCTGAAGACTTCATAACGAGCTCAACATTAACAGACTAGATTTATGGCTACCGATCAACGTTATTGAAGCATTTACAGCAGAGGCTGGTATTAGTGTATATGTAAATTGGTTCAACATCCATGCGTACATTAATCAAGGAAAGATAGTAGCTGCACATCGTTTGTAGCCAGATCTATTCGCAAAGGCTGAAGACAAAAACATGACATTACATCTGCGGATAGATTCGGGATCATGCCACCCTTGCATTGTTTCAAGCAGGCCTATGTAAGTTAGATTTCACCCCAAGTATCTTTATGATGGCTTGCGAGAGCCACATACTCTTTTCATTGGCAATATCTTCGTATTACCCTGATCAATCATTGACTAATAGATCAGCCATCTTAGCTAAAGCAACTATTTTGGATCAACAATCAAAGCAATTCTGTCGTAAGGTTAGCGCAAAACAAGTCCAACTGGAGGAAAGTCTCAGGTATAGCTCTTTACTGCAGCATACGTACCCAACGTGAAGTCCTGTTGACGAATAACGGCCAAAGGCTTGTGACTAAATACTGTGATCGCGAGGTATCGTATATTTAGCACTACAGGTACAACCAGCTTTAAAGCTGAGCTATGCTCGATAAACGCTGGTAGACGCTTACATGCAAGATGAGCACTAAACTGCCCTAGTCTTAACGTCACGACCTATTAGTGTGTCCAGCAATACCAGATGTGGTAATGATGTTTTTAGAGAAGAGTCGAAGGTTCCTAAACGACGTGTGCCCACTTATTTCAAGCTCTCCGGACCCAAGCAATGATATTTGGCCAAAAGATATAGGGGTTGCATCCAGATACTCCGGTAAGCACCATGATGTCCTTGGAGCAGCATTATCCCATGGCATGCATGTCCTTTAGTCAAGGCAAGGACTACCCTCCAGCCGAAACTTTATCACTTGCTGTATTTTCATTCCAATGACTGACCTGACTTGGGCCCATAGAGCGGATGTTTCTGCTGTCATGGAAGTAGGCAAACTCACCCCGCTTCTTGTCAGCAGATTGATGATGGGTGCTGGCCTCCAGCATACAGAGCCTAAGCAAGCGGCCCTGATTCCATCTTAGAAAATCCAAATATCCAGCAAACTGTCAAACACGTAGCCCCCTTAATCTCAATAGCTTTCCGGGAGATAATGAGACAATAGCAAGCACTAACAATTCCCAAGCCATGCACAAGCTAATTTCCAAATTACATTATTGTGCGGGAGTGTTTTCAGCTCTACACAATGGGGCTACTTAGTTCCCTAATTGCATGGACTAATATAGGCATTTACAAATCTAGCTCGATCCTTTTTCCAGATTACTCGCTCACTATCAGCCAGCTGAGAGCTCATAATAGCTGGATGTTCGAATAAAGCATCTGCTTATTGCTTTCTTTGTGCGATAATACCGATTATCGACCCATGCGCTCCATCTTGAAGAGCATATTAGTTTATTATACAACTCATCAGTCAATAGGCTACAGCCAGATACCAGAGAGAGCGGTAATTAAAAAGGAACGGCGGCCAGAGAAGATAGATAAATGCGTGATTGGATACCTGCAAAATGCTGTGCTGCTCCTTGTCAACGAAATGATTGGCTAACATAATGAATAATTTGCTTTCATAATTCTCCGTTACTGTCAAGGAGTTCAAGTGCATTTAGGCAAGGTTGTATGAAAGGGAAATGGGGCTCGAACTAGTCATCAGTGTGTTTCTATTTCCTTTAAAAGTCCCCAGGCCTCCCCACGCTAAGCTCCCTATAGCCTAACGGTTAAGCCTATCGAAATTGGCTCCTTTAAGCATCCCCTTTTCTCCATTTTTGTTGCTCTAGTCTTGTGGCCACGAAGTCCCAACTAAATAGCAGCATTCCTCTTCTATTTCCACCCAAGCGTATCACTTGACGTACTTCGTGATTTCGCTCACTACCCCTGTACTTGTATTCCCTTACACATCTACAACCTAATTATATGACCTATATCCACGGGAGACTGCAAAAATAACCATACATCCTTAAATTCTCAAGTACTTTCGGCTTCTCACTATAGACAAGGGCCATGCCGGACAACAGGAACATGCAGAGGGAAACCACCCTCCGACGGGGTCGTACATTGAACAGACCGGACAGGAATCAGGCGCCTGCACCAATGCTCAGTGGCAAAGACAACCGGAGACCGTTTGATGCATGGGTCTTATTCTCAAAGATAATCACATTTTGGGCCCCAAGCTTTATAATAAGCAAGTTTGGTCTTGGGGATAAAGCAGTTCGACAAGCCTGGAGAGAGAAGGTTGCTTTATGTATTGTGATTGCATTTATATGTACCATAGTAGTCTTTCTGACTCTGGGCCTGCCGTACGTTTTTTGTCCACAATCTAGCTTAGTTGACTCCAAGAATTACATATCAGTCGGTTCCAATAGTCCTGGTATGTTTTATTACTCACTCTTTGGTAATACCACATATCCACATGTTCAGCGAAACTCATTCTATTCCGTCGTATTTGAAAGGAACCTTTGGTATAAGCGGTACAATGTGGAGCTCTGCAAAATCCCAAAACACTCCGTCGGAGCTATTGAAGGCACCCTTCTCCTCCGACCAGACCAATCTGTTCCAACATGATGGGGCATTCAAAGAGTGTCAAATCCCAAGCTTGCAGGGCTTCGCAGCTATCAACCAAAGCCCTTGCAATCCACCAAATGGAGCCAAGCTATGCCCCCTGGAGCCGATTGAGAGCGCCCAAGCTAAATATGGGCTCATAAATCTTAAAAAATCTGTTGGATACGACTGGAATGACCTGACGGCAAGATACTTGGTCATTGATGGGCTGGTTTTGAACTTGAATCCATACATTCAGGCGAACCCCAATCCGATCCCAAACGATGTTGTGGATGCAGCGATCCGTGAGGCAATCAACAACAAGATCATCGATGCTACGCGGATCTTCCTACGCCAACCACTCCTCAAGAGCTCTATACCATGCCTCCAAAATAAATACAAGGCTGGGCATTTGAGCAAGGCGACTACAGGGTGCTTTGGGGTCAAGCTGTTCTTCATTATTTCCATGATTGTCATTCTTGGAATAGTGCTGAGTAGGTTTCTTATGGCCGTGGTGTTCGACTGGTTGATCTCATTCAAACTGGCAAGACCTCCTCCGAAAAGCAAAACCCAGCCAATCGTGGTTTCTCGCTCCTCTCCTTGGGCAATTCATCAAAACGCCAGCATGAGTAGCTTCGGAGCGAGCAACTCCAGTTTGCCAGGAGTCAACGTTAATCTGAACTCCAGTGAACTGTTCACCGTTCTATTGGTCACATGCTACTCGGAGGGTGAGAGCTCGATCCGCTGTACAATCGAGAGTCTGGCTTCAACGGAATATGGCGACGACCACAAATTACTGTTCATTGTAGCCGACGGTATTATAACTGGGAGCGGCAATGATCGAAGCACGCCGGATATATGTGTGGATCTCCTAGAAATCGATCCTGCATTTGAAAACCCCGAACCGATGAGCTACATCGCAGTTGCTGCCGGAGCAAAACAACACAATATGGCGAAAGTGTATGCCGGGCATTTCAACCATAAAGGGCATCGAGTACCAACTATAGTGGTTGTCAAGTGCGGCACACCCGAGGAGCAGAGCGCTCCTAAACCAGGGAATCGAGGTAAACGTGATTCTCAAATCATCTTGATGAACTTCTTCAGTCGGGTTACCTATAACGATCGGATGACTCCATTGGATTATGACCTTTTCAAAAAGATCCATCACCTTATGAACGTCACCCCAGACTACTTTGAGATCGTCCTTATGGTAGACGCTGATACCAAGGTTTATCCAGATTCCTTGCGCCTTCTGATCAACTGTGTACAGAACGATCCGCTTATCATGGGTCTATGCGGAGAGACTAGAATTGCAAATAAGCGAGATTCATGGGTGACTGCCATCCAAGTGTTCGAGTACTACATATCCCATCATCTTGGAAAGGGCTTCGAGTCGGTATTTGGTGGTGTCACTTGCCTTCCTGGCTGCTTCTGTATGTATCGCTTGAAAGCTAGAAAAGGAGACAATGATTGGGTTCCAATTATCACGAAGCCGGAGATTGTTCAAGAGTATTCGCAGAATGTAGTCGAGACACTCCATCAGAAGAATCTGCTACTCTTGGGCGAAGATCGGTTTTTGACCACGCTAATGTTGCGAAATTTCCCAAACCGCAAGATGATGTTCGTGCCACAAGCTGTATGTAAAACGGTTGTTCCAGACGAGTTTAAGATATTGCTTTCGCAACGCCGTCGGTGGATTAACTCTACAATCCACAATCTGCTGGAATTATCGCTAGTGCGCAATCTATGTGGAACGTTCTGCTTTTCGATGCAGTTCGTCGTGGTCATGGAGCTTATCGGAACAGTATCTCTCCCAGTGGCCATTATAATGACTTTTGTGCTGATTGGAAGTCTTGCACAAACCGAATTCGTCGATGCTGCGAGCTATTTTCCGCTAATACTCTTGCTACTTATCTTGTTCTTACCAGCAGTTCTGATTCTGCTAACTACGAGAAAGCTCATTTATATCACTTGGATGTTGATATATTTGGTAGCACTTCCTATATGGAACTTTGTTTTGCCGGTGTATGCATATTGGCATTTCGATGATTTTTCCTGGGGGGAAACAAGGTATGTGTATTTCGAAGGCCACACCCGAAGAAAAGACTAACCCTCTACACAATAACAGACGAGTCGACGGGGAAAGTAAAGCAGACGATCACGGCAAAAAGGAAGGCATTTTTGACTCATCAAAAGTCACTTTAAGAAGATGGGAAGATTATGAACGGCGGCATATCCGCTCCATGAAACGTAAAGAACGCCGACGAATGAAGGATTTGACACCAACACATCTTACCCACAGTGTAATCACCGGGGATGATCGTGATTCGCTAAAGGGCCTGATGGCAAATGATGCCGAAAGCTTGGGTAGTTCATATTATGATGGGGATTCGCAGTTAGGAGAAGATGAGGGCTTCGATAGCAACCCACATAGCGGCTATCGCATGCGGAATGTAGGAAATCGACCATTTTAGGCGAATCGTGGAGATCCATAGATGAGTCATGCCTAGTACAATGCCCGACTACTCATTTCAGTGGTATACATATATAATATCTTTTCATATCGACTCTTTAAAATACCTCATATTCTCCCACTTGGTAATTCCCGTTCTTTAGAAAGTAACATTAAAATCATGCTACGTAAAAAATCAACCTGATCAATCCTTAGCAGTATCCAGCTCCACCATGCGGTTTCATAATCACTCCCAGCACTCCTTCAGCTTTTCTCTGTAATTTTTGGAAAATAGAAGATCTTCCGATGTATATTGTCCACTTGCATTCACCTAGACAGTCACCTATCTAAAGGACGAGTGGGAAATCTCCGCCTCTTCGCTGAATGTTTTGATTAGACCTACTCTCAAATCCAGGTCATCTGCCTCCACATCAAGTAGAATTAGCACTCGGGGGTTTCGCTGCCCATAGATGCAGCTTCTCCGACACCGGTTCGAAGGCGGATCCAAGCGACCGCAAAGCGGCTGTTTACTGAGCAGTATCTCTTTCAAGACACAAGGACCACAATATTCACTACACGTACCAGCTAGCGAAACAGTTGAAGGAGGATGAGAATCCATGTCTGAAAGAGTAAATAAAGGATCTCAAACTATGTAACTTCAAGGACGCAACCAGTGAAAATGGCCGGAATGTGTGTGAAGCCAACTGGTTTTTAACAGTGCGCCACTGCTCGAAACTGTGTTGTCAAGAACAGCTTTTCCCTGATGATGTTTCGTTGACCTAATCGCAAGCCTGCTGTAGGCGACGGCTGTGTCTGCCCAACCCTCGTTTTTGTGGAGTGATGTGTCCCTTGACAGGGGACACCAGATGGCCACTGAGATGGCTTATATTACATGGGGTTGGCAACGCATCAGGCCAGCGCCGCGGGGAGTACGGCAGAATAGGATGTGAGGAGAACATTTACCCTAAACTGCAAAACGAGGCGGAGACACTTACAATTGGAAGGTTGTTGTCATTTGATTTCCCTGTGACTGGTATTTCCGAGATTTTTTGACCACTGAATAAGGCGGAAGACCCTGGATGGAATACGTAGCAACCAACTAACAACTGTATTACAAATTACGGCCAAACCTGCCCAATAATGCCATGTCAACCGCAGACGGCTGGATCTCATCTGGTGCACTAATGGCACAACGGTATAGCCGCCTGATCCCAGGCTGTAGATG
Source organism: Basidiobolus meristosporus CBS 931.73 (assembly GCA_002104905.1). NCBI lineage: Eukaryota > Fungi > Basidiobolomycota > Basidiobolomycetes > Basidiobolales > Basidiobolaceae > Basidiobolus > Basidiobolus meristosporus. Next base: position 57,221 of record MCFE01000461.1, on the reverse strand, counting down.
ACAGGAAAGCAATTAGATGAGGATAATTTGATTAGCATTTGGATCCTGATTACTCCAGCATGGACTGAATCGAATGGCTTGGACGCATCGTAGCCAGCCTGGCGATTCACTTTGTTTCTGAGCAGTTTTCAGTTGTGATTCCGGAACAGGCAAGGGATCTGAATATTCGAATCGCAAATCCAAGGCTGCCCACCACCAGCAAGTCCCAAAACCAGTCAGTGTGCAGACATTTCCGGAATGTAGATCATTCATAAACCAATAATTGGATAGATTCGATTTCGAGCTATATTAAAATTGATTCTGGGTGTCTATCGTAACAAAAGCCAATGATCTCATCTGCACCAAATCACCTCGAATCAATTCAATATAGCAATATACCAATGTAGCAATCGTTTCGTCCATGGTAGGGGCTGACAGGGGCCATCTTTTCCTTCGACGTGTATAAATAGTCTCGAGATCGGCCTGCAACCCTACTGATCGCACCCACCTAGCACCCATCTTGTTTATTGTATAATCAAGCCTGAACCGATATGCCATTAAGTATCATGGACCCTATCACAGCATTCCCCATTGAAATTGTGACCCGGATTTTCTCCTGGCTGGATGCGGCGGATATTTGCCAGGCCTCTCTGGTTTCCCGTTCCTGGAGATTAATTTGCAATCAGGAGTCCATTTGGCAAGAGCTGTGCCAACGCTCGTGGAGCAATAAGAAAGGCGTTGCCCCGACTCTCCAACCTCGCGCAGACTACTCTGGGGACTGCGCATATCGACTCACAGCTGACGAACTCCTGACGATCCTTGAGCTTCGAAAGCAGGAGTTCCGATCTGAGAGCACAGCCGAACTAGTCGAGATAGTCCAACGCACCACTCCATCCCTAACGAAAGCGGTTGCCAATTTCAGGTCTAAATGGAAGGCCAATTATGCCTTTGCCCAAACCGATAGTCGTCGATGTGACATATCTATCGAGGAAGTGTGTGGTGAGTGGGTTTTGGAAGTTGGCAGGATTCAGAAATGCGACCCAATCGACGTTAGTTTCAATGAAGATTACACCTATTATTCAGAAAACACCGGACAACTGAAGTGGGACTTCTGTGGAAAATATGTCCGGATCGAGGACTTCCCTCCATTGAAGCCCTCGCGAACATCTGACTGGGGCTGGAAACTATCATGCCCATACTTCGACTTGTACAGCAAATGATCCCCCAGAGCCATCAAGAGCTCCACATACTGACGCTGCTCATCTGATAAGCAAAACTCATTCACATCAATGCATCTGGTTACCATGCATGCACACCAAACTAATTGACAATGGTATCGGTGGCAATCCGATCCATCAGGCCTCAATTTTCACTGTAATTATATAGCACCTTTGCCGACCGGCATCTAATTCTTGGTTGCATACTTTGTTGACTTCATCAGGGACCCAAGTTTCTCTGGATGCGAAATAAACAAACCAAATGGATGAATGCATGTTTCAAACTGGGCGATAGACTGGAGGCACGGAGGGCTTTGTACTGTTGCTGCCTCGAAAATTGACTGGGGTCGTAGGCACCAATGTCAAGTAGCATGACTGTCGGAGGGCCCTCAGGGGCATGAGTGGCGATTTGATAAATATGCAATCGACAGGATTGGGCATGGTTCTGGGAATGTCGGCATCCGGCAACGGAAACCTCACATCAAAGCGCTATTGGCAAATCACAGTCACGACAGAATCATGTACTGCTTACCGGCCAGTTAGACGACTAACGATCGAAGGATCGGCTGAAGCCTGGAGCATCAAAAGGCAATGTTTCGCCACCCCACACACCGACTCCGAAAGGCAGATACGACAAACCGGTGCTTAATTAGTTCTTGCGGCAGCTACCAATGAGAGCCCGAAGATAAGCAGTTAGCATAATGCAACCCATTGGACAATGATCTACATTGGGGTGACACACAAGTCGCCGGCTTGCAACCGTACTTTCTGCATCTGTTCAGTCACAACGCCCCAGGCTTAGCACTAAACTACCCAAAATATCTGAGGGTCTTCTGGACTTTCATCAGAGCTGCTGGTGATCTAGCCTCATATGGAGCGTGTCGAAGGAGCCACATAGGCCGCGCGATATGTGGTCACACCAGTTGTTTTCTAGCATGCGTCCAAATGCAAAGAATCCGCGGAGGTATGATCTGATCAGGGCTCCAAAATCCCCATAAGCACGGAGCTGATCCCACCTGCCAATTCGGTGTCGCAAGAAGCAGGATGATAGCCAGAAGTGATTAATTGCCGAAAGGGATTTCCTCGCCTGTTGCCGCTCCAATTATGACCAAGGAGTCACGGGTTATCATGGCGTGGGTTGGTTGTGGATCTAATTTTGGTATGTCGATTAAGCGCCGAGCCAGAAGGGGCCTCCTGGGGTTTCATCAGCTCCCAACTGGCAAGCCAGCAACATCTCTAGTATACCGTCAGGAGGGGGCCTCTCAAGCGCGTTGACTCCGTATGCGAACCACAGGCTCCACATTAAGCAATACTACCGAGGAATGTTGTGGTGCAACTGCATCCAGGGAAGGTTGGACTTTATTTACATACAACAATATAGGCTCTACGAAACAGATCACTTGGCATGAAGGATTGGTGCTGGCCTCATGTCATCCGACAAAGATCCTTGTCGCTAGACTGACAATCTCCATAGCTGATCTTGGTTTCCAGCTCGGTTGCGGACTCGGCTGCCCCAAGGGATATCTTCCGATGGGATTTTCGGCGTCGATAGGCAGTTGCCATCATGACTGTCATTAGCCTGGATTTAATAAGCCCTAAATATAAGATTACTCGTTAGCCTTCGGAAAGGTGATAGAGAATGCTGGGCACCTACAGTTCAAGGCCAGAGTAATGCCTGGATCCAGCAGCCCAAGCACCTCAAGGACGAGGAATAGAATGTCAAACACATATATAACTATGCCAAAGATGACGCTATGACGGATCATGACCCGATAGGCTTGGTTGCGATCCATGTCGGGCAGTTGGTGCAGATTCATGATAAACACGCCTATCAGGAAGACTATGAGGATGGAGGTTGCTACGGACATTCCAATGTTCCAGTTGTTCGTGAGGATAACTTTACATCCCCCATAGGGCGAGGTCGTGAACAGCCCGCCCTGAAGCGCAAGGGCGAGGCAGATCGTTTGCGCAGCTAGGATCAGGGCACATACGCAGGCAACAAACCTGGTCCGGGTGGAAGAATAGTACGCCTCCAGATAGAGGATTACATTCATGGTGAGCAGTGAGAAATAGTGCAGCACGAAGTTGGCGATACTCAAAACGGTGCAATTGATGCTTTGGCCAAAGAAGGAGGGGATACTGGCCACCGTATTGACAAGAAGCAGGAACGTCTGCAGAAGGTTGAGTTTGTAGATGACTGGGTCGTCATGAATCACTATTTTGACAGACCTATAGACATCTCGACACGCTATAGGGAGGGAGATCGCCACCACGAAGAGTCGGAATTGGCTTTCGAAGTCGACCAGATGTGCTGAAGAGGCTGACATAGTATCTATTTCCAGCTATCAGAGGATTTACTGCTCAACCCCAAGTAAGCAGAAGCATATGAGTGATTGACGGGAACCTGGTGAGCGTTCGCTATTTATATCTGTTTGCATCTGCAGTATTTGTCAGACCGCTCAAGTATCATTGCGATCACAGTTGGTACAACATTTGGAGGTTCTAGCCAAAGCCAACCGCTTCTGAGAGGATCGGACCGTTAATGTAATAGGATGTTTCATATTGATTTGCCTGATTTGCCATCCAATAAATCACTCCGAGCTAATCCCTACACATCGAGGGTTGGATGCAGTTGCGGCTCTTGAATAAAGAAGCGTAATTTCTGTCAAGTGGCCACCTCAAGTATATTTGGCAACCGATCGCCCATAAGGAGAGTGATTTATTTAGCATGAAACTCTAACGACAAGAATCGTCATCGATGAGCGGCTGGCGCCTAATTAGGAATGTTTTGGATCAAGCTTTGGATGGTGGCTCTCCACAAAGAATTCCCTACTTTAACCTTGATGGCACCCTTCTAATCTTAAGTGCAGTAGCGGAGTTCCCATGGCTATCGGTGGTATTAGTCACTATTGTTCCACGTCGAATTCGCCTAATCTGAGCGGCAGCTACGGCCAATTGCTTGACTGTAGATCATTACTTCAAACCCTCATATCACCACCAGATACCCCGCCCCCGAATTGCATTTTGTTGATCCTCTCCCAATGCCCCAGGGTTGCTGAGCAAAGAAGTCTTGAACTTGAACCCCCCAAGTCCCACCAAACGAGTTGATCGAAGCGTGCCACGGGAAACCACCTGAAATGAAGCCAGTTTCTTAAAATGACAGCTTCTACTGCTCGCTTCTTGTGCCAAGCTGGTGACGTGAATTCTGTGGTACTTTGCCATATATGCCCATTATGTTAGGGAGACTTGTAAACAGGTAGAGAGGACACGTAAGATTTTAGAGCCTGTATTTGGGTGGCATATGAGCGGCCTCTGTTCAGCCAGGGCTAAAATCTTTGCGCTTCGCCAACAGGGTCAAGCTGATCGTTGAGGATTATAACCCCACCAAGAGCCAAAGATGCAATCCCGAGGGAATGTGGGCTTTTTCCTGACCGCGAGGTCTACACCAGTCGTTTCGGATACCTATCAAGACAGTGGAATATTTCGAAATATTGAGCAGAGAATCTTCTATCCTATTAAGTATAGATGAATGATATGGGATTCTATTCCGGTATATCTTGTTCCCAAATCGCTTTATCTTATTGGAAACCAGAGATCTAGAGATGCTGATATCGTTTCGGGAATCAGCCATTGAACCTTACCTCAGCTTCTCGCAAAACTTTGGGTATCTCAACCCTTGGTATTCTTGCTATTCCCTTTCTTAAACGCACTTCACTTATCCAGCTGTCGAGAGTTACTGGGATACCTATCATCACCGTCACTCATCTATCCTCGTTTCCCATCTCCAAGATTCAGAGATCAAATGTACAACAACGGAGGCAATTATGGAAGCGGTCTTCCCATGGGAGGTCTCAATCAGCTTCAACTCACGTCTGGACCCATGAACACTCATTTGCGTAAGAATGTGTCAAAACTTTGATCGGCCGAGCGTGGTGCTCATTCCCTCGATTTTCCTTGTAGCAAAACTTTCCTTTCTGAACCCTACTGAGCAAGCAAAGTTTGAGCAGTTATTCAGCCAGAACGTTTCCGGCTTCAACCAGCAACTCACAGGTTCAAGTCGCCTTCGGAAACCCCCTAGACTGACCTTGTACTTACGCACTTAATCCCTAATTTGTAGGTGAGGCGGCAAGAGACATCTTCCTGCGTTCGAAGCTTGATTCGGAGATCCTTGCCCAGATCTGGTACGAACTCGCGTCCACCCCCGACCCCTTGAATCCTCTGCTCACACTTTCCTTCGTGTAGGTCTATGGCCGATATTAACGCCACTGGATCGCTCACATTCCCTGAATTTGCCCTGGCTATGTACTTGATTAACATGAAGCTGACTGGACAAATTGTCCCTAACCAGCTTCCAAACAACATACGTCAAGAGATTATCACCGCCATGCAACCAGGTGCCGTGCCTAACGTAGGAACGCCTAATCTAGGCACTCCAAACATCGGCGCCTCCAATCCAACCTACTCCAATTACCACCAATCAGGGCCTAGCATTCCCGGAGTCACTACACCATTAAGCGGCTCGATGGACCCAAGAAATACGCCCTCCCAGTACAGTGGCTACCAAAGCCCCAACTCAGCCAAGGCACAGTGGGCGGTGACCCCCGAAGAGAAAGCCCAATTCGATCAAATCTTCAAGTCCCTCGACAACGCACACACTGGTTTTCTGTCTGGTGAAAGAGCCAGACAAGTGTTCACCGAGTCTGGTCTAAACAAATCCGAGCTGGCCCAAATCTGGGGATTGGCAGATGTCCACAACCAAGGGAAATTGAATTCCGATGAGTTTGCCGTTGCCATGCACTTGATTTACGCCAAGCTAGCCGGCCAGGAGATTCCAAAATCGCTACCTGCCAACCTTGTTCCGCCTTCAACGAAGGATCTATCGGACAGCGTGTCCAGCCTTAAGCAAATGTTGCGAACCACCTCTTCGTACAAAAAAAATTCCACTTTCTCAAGTCCGGCTCCAAGCTTTCCTAAGATGGACTTTGATTCGGAATCTTCCGGCCTCTATGCGGAGAAGAAGCCACATTCTCGAGACGAGGATGGCGGCTACGTCTCAGGCAATCGCAGAAAGCCTGGAAGCTCCCCCAAGCCTTCCTCGCCCAGCATCAGCTACAGCGACCGTCTAGTAAAGCTCGACTCTCTTCGCAAGCAAATTAAGGAGAAGCAAGCCGAGTTGGACACCATTCTATCCAAATCTAGCAAAGCAGCCACTTTCTCCTCTCAAAATGAAGTAGATCTAACCGATCTCAAGGTTAAAATCCAACACCTTCAGGACTCCATCAACGAAATTTCCGTACCGGCTGACGAGCCACTCCGAGGCAAGATGGACATCGATTCCGAAAATCAACAGGCGGAGCGCAAGAGACTGGAATCCGAATTCAATGAATTAACTAAGGAGCTTACAAGACTAACCAAGAATGCCTACGATTTGGACGACAAGCTGGCAGATATCAAGCTTGAGTTGTTTAAACTTTCCGATGCGAAACTACACAAAGTCGCTGCGCCGAAGACCAACCTCGCCAACCTGTTCCCATTCAAAGCAGCTGGTTCCAGTGAGAATTTATCGGAGGCTGATAAGTTGAAACAGAAAGCCGCTGAAATGCTGGCGCAAAGAATGCAGGCATTGACCAAATCTAGTGGGGCCAGTAACGACCCAGCCGCTCTGGAAGCAAAGAAACGCTTGGACGCTGAAGCCGAGAGGGTCAACAAGGAAAAACAGCAGAATCGCCAGCTCATTAAGGAGGTAGAAAACTCCATCCAGCAACTGCAGAAAGAAATCCAAGAAATCCTCCGCCGGGAAACCGTATCGGCCGGACGTTCGTCTCCTCGAAGCTCTCAGGTCGAATATGAGAGAGAGCGTAAGAAGTGGGATTCACGACTTGGCCTTGATTTGGAAACCAAGAAGTTCCTGGATGAGCTGAAGGATCGCGAAAAGAGGTTCTCTTCTGCGAGAGCCTCCTCAGCCCCACAGTCGAAGCCGTCTTTCCTTTCCTCTACCAGCTCCCACTCCATCAGCAGTATTCCCTCCAAGATCTCCAGCGCAACCTTCAAGCCTAGCTTGGTAGCCACAGCCAAATCGAAAGAGGAGAAGGACCGCATTATTAAAGAAGAAGCTGAGCGTAGGCTAAAAGAAAGACAGTCGTTTTTCCAATCGCAGCTGCAACGAACGAAAGAGCACAAGCCCGAGAGCCCAGAAAGTGTCACCAAACCGATCACTGAAAGCACATCTAGCGGGCACGAAAAGTCCGTTCTGCAAAAAGCGAAGGAATTTTCGACGATAAACGACCGGAATTACCAAAGTTCCGCTAAGGATACCTCGCCAAGCAGCAGCAGCAACAGTGTGCCACCACCACCACCTCCCCCACCAGCCCCAACCAACACCTCTCTTGGAGGATACAAAACGCTTTGGCTAAACAAAGCCACCCCCTCCGAAGCTAGCACAAAGCCCGTTAAATCAACCGTCCCTTCCTTTCTCACTAAATCCAAAAATCCCTTCCCCAAAACCAACACAGAGAACACCAAACCATCACCCACCTTCAATCCACCGGCTGTAAAGAGCAGTGATGATGAGGATGAGGCCGAGCAAGCGACGAGTGTCCGCGAGCGAATTGAGAAGGCTAAGCTGGATGAAAAGACCAGCTTCTCTAAGACCTCACAAACAAAAGCCCCATTCGGTGGCTCCCAGGTGCCCAAGTCAACCATTCCTTCATTTATTCCCAAGCCAAACAATCCGTTCCCAGTCTCGAACATTGGGAAAACCAGATCCCCAACCCTTCCCGTGAAAGATGAGGTTGCAAGTGCCACCTCTGATCTGAAGGAGCAGGAAAGATATGAGCAACCTAATTCAGGTGCTCGTGACCTCGCCCAACACGCCAGTGGAAGTGGGCAGAGCTCGAAATCCAAAACCCCTGCCTTTCTTTCATTCGCCAACAAGCCAGCGGCGTCCCCTTTCAACAAGCAGCAGGCGGAACCACCCAAGCTTCCAGAGCCACCTCATAGCCCCAAAGATGATGAGTGGGACGTCGTAGAGAAAGAGCCGAACTCCCCAAGCGACTCGGATTTCCCAGCACCTGGAAATGCCAAACGATTGGCATCGTCCCTCTTTTCCTCCAGCAGCATCCCAGCGCCCCCACAACCCACGCCCACCAGCAAATTTGACGAGGCCTTTGGCGATGCCTTCCAGCCAACCGAAAAAGACACGGTCTCGACTACGTTTGGTAACGAATTCAATGCCCCATCAGAATCCAACGCTCCATCACAAGCACCAATCAACCAATCAGAGCAGCCTCCTAGTGGCGACGTCGAAGAGGTCCTCTTCCGAGCTAGAACGCTCTATGAGTATCAGACAGAAGGCCCGGATGATTTGGGCTTCCGTGAGAACGAGTACATCGAGGTGTCCCAGGCCAGCGACGAAAGCGATTGGTGGTACGGAAGGCTGGAGAGCAACGGCGCTAAGGGATGGTTCCCGAAGAGCTATGTCGAGCAGGAGTCCAATGCCCCAGAGCACCTCGCCGACCAATCCACTTTTCTGGCCAGAGTCCTGTATGATTATCAGGCCCAGCAGGATGACGAGCTATCCGTCAGTGCCGATGCCGTGATAGACGTGGTGGAGATTATAGATGAAGATTGGTGGAGGGCGCAAGTCGATGGCCGCGTTGGGCTAGTTCCGGCGACCTACTGCGAAGAGCTCGCACAATAGTGCCATCTCAATGCAGGTGACCTGATCCATTCCCACGGCGAAGCTTAGTTAGTATAGTGAGGATTATTCTAACCAATCATATAAAAATATCAAATATGTGTGTACAGTGCATTGTGGGTATTTCATTTGTGGGGAGGAGGGGGACGAGGAGGCAGCGGCGAGATGATCTGGAGGCAATTTGTGGGAGTGGGGGGAACAATAGGGGCGTTTAGAAACTAGCGATGCAGCGCGACACTGGACAATGATTTAGATATGCAACACTAGACTGGTGTCCTGCAGCCATCATTCGTTTCAAGAATCACTTCATGTAGGAGGATTTATTGTTGAGGTGATGGTTGTGAGTGCTGTACAGTTTTTTGAGCCAATGATCCTCGTGGTCTTGGGTAACCGCACCGTTCCACGCCCGGCGCGAACAGATTGCGCAATTAAACCGCTAACGAGGGACCCGCGTGATTACGACTGGTAACTGCAAAAAACAAAGAGTGGGGTGGGTAGGTAATCAGCTTCGCCAGGAAGCACACCAATAGGCCATGGGAAGGGGTGGTCAGTGAATCAATCACATTGGCTGAACTAGTCGCTTCCACTATTGACTACGGCTTGGGTGCGGGAGTTTATTAGGGAGGGGGAGCGGACGCCATGTATATTACAAACTTGAAAAGCACGTGTAGTGGATAGGTCTCTTTACATCGTCAGACCATTTCAAAGTCTCGATATGGCTCACCGCACTTCTTGCACTTTTTGGCGCCCTGGCATACAACAAGTCTGGTCAGTCAAGGGAAGCTTGGGTGGTGGTTGAAGGATACTTACAAGAGGATTGCATCCTGGCCAGTTCATAGAGTCTTGCCCGGGATCGCGCGGACCGCAAGTGGAGCAACAAAGCTCAGCCACGCAATAAAATGGAGCGACAAGCACAATGATGATGTAATTGTACCAGGCCCAAGTCGACTCGAATTCATGGCAGTCTCCTTGAGGGCAATAATATATGCGGTTGTGTTGGGGAAGACTTGGGACAGACATGACTAACCAGTCCAAAGAAGGGTTTGGTCTTTAGGCAGAGTGCGGTATTGAGTATATATAAGTAAAGACACCCACAGGGTGCCCGCGACCAGGGTCAGCCCATGCACTTCCAATGAAGCTTAAACGCCTGGATTGGAAAATATCTGTCTTGCTTCAAACAACATGCATAGGCCAAAATTGGCTTATTCGCTGTCAACACCAGTCTGATATACGGTTGACTGATAATATTCCTTGGTTAGGTAGCGGCAATGCAGTCAAACACCCATCCCATTGGCTACTGCCGAAAGGCTAATATGGTGCTCTCCCAATGGGGAACCAATGCAGCTGTGGAATGTGACAAAGCCTCCATTGTGCTACGAAGGGATTCTTGAGACGCGCCGCGATGGGCAAATTGAAAGCCAAAGAAGGCAGTTCCAATGGGAATTTTATTTATAGATATTCCCAATCAAGGGGTCCTGACGAATTCAGCGAAGATTTCCGGTTGCGATTTTCGTCTGCCTTACACGAGCTGACCACGACAATGGTTCATAATATGAACACTGTGCTGCCTGCAGACCCACTCTATTAAAATGGAGGTGGCGTGATGGGTGGTTGCTTGTGCTGCCGCTTCCTATTTAATCTCCTTGAAACCGCCGGATTGTGTCCCTCGACATCCAAAGACCCGGTCGCGTAGGTTGGCCTTTCCAGCCAAAGGAGACCTCCCCCTGTGACGGCAGTCGAAAACTGGCCACAGTCGATCCATTCTCGCTCTGCACTATGGCCGGCCTCCAACATATCGCGTGGAGCCTCCCAATCGTAGCCTGCTGGGCCTGCACCATTGCTCACAATTCCTGATGGAGATCAGTTATTCCTAGATCGCTGCTGGACAATTGCCTGATATGGTGCTAGGGGATGATTCGATGGTTACATGATGGACTTAACGCATCTCTTCCAATCCCAACTTAACCGTAATAGGACATGGCTAAATTCTAAGGAGAAGCAGCATATCATTGGGATTGAGCTTAAGCTTCTTACGTCTCGCACTGCCATGGGAGGCGATTGTCGAGAAGCGGGCAGCGAGAGTTCGGTCAGATTGGGTGGGCTGGCGCATCGGACGATCACTGGCTCGCGAGGCACATTCCATCCGTTCCATATGGCACACAGGTGCCGTTGCTTCCGCATGCTATTCCATTGTACCAATGAGGTTTATTATGCTTCAACCGTCTAGATTACGAAGTAGGGCACAAGCTCTGCGGAATTAGGTTGGTTGCTGCCAACTGCAGAGGAGCTGCCTGAAATTACTTGATATTCTTTGGATAGCCAGGCCATCCAAGAGCGTCTTGATATATATATGTATATATACATAAGCACAGCTAATGAGTGGGTATATCAAAAAATCGGGAGGGTGCTCGGGTGGATTCAGTAGGGGAAGAACGGCCTAGGCTTGGTGGAGAAGTTTGGTGGTGGCAGGATCCGTTTCTCGGGCGCAAGCTCCATGATGTCACTGAGACGGAATTGGCTGGGCGGGCTGCCGGCGGGTACGCACTGCGAGCTGCTTTGATTCATTTCCTCGTCTGAGTCGGAGTTGGTGGAGACCGAGTCGATGGACCATACCGGGCTTGGTGGGTGGATGGATGGAAGGTTGAATTTTCCAGAGGGCATGTGGCCGTGCTGGAAGACGAGGTCTGAAGCGTAGGAAGCCCCATCGCCAGCCAACCGGGGGCTGTAGCAAAGGTTGTTGGGAAGCATCGGCGATCTGACCAGGAAAGGCGAGGCTTGCCCAGTGGGGTTTCCAGCGTGCCTAGCGCCCTTGCTGTGTATCCGAGCATGGCGAGTCAGCTCATCTGACCTGGAGAACCGCTTTCCACACCCTTCGAACGCACATGAATACGGCTTCTCGCCTGTATGGGTGCGGATGTGTCGAGTCAAATGCTCGAGGCGTCTAAAGGCCTTCTGGCAGACATTACAAACGTGTGGTCGGCTAACTGTGGAGCCGATGATGTTCTGAGAAGAAATAAGATCAGGTTTTCCGAGTTGGGAGATATAGTAGTACATGCTGTTGGACGACATAGGATAACAGGTGAAGAGACAACTATCAAGAAGGCCAGGGTGGATGCACACAAGAGGAAGTTGGTCTAAATACTTGTCATCACCAGCGAGCGCGCGTCACCATTTATAATGAGGCTACGGAGATGGATGTGCTGTGAAATCTCAATCTCCCTAGGGAGCTAGAGAAAATGATGCAGGTTGACTGGACGAATACATACGCCAATCCAGAGGCATCGATTCTCCCCGCAAAGTGAACCCACAGCTAGCTGGAGATCATCTGGACCAGATGACCCACGATTTTCGAAACAATTCCCTCATGAATCCAGGAAATTGTGGAGTTGATAGAAATCGAAGAATGTTAACCGGTGCGAGCCGTTGGCTCCATGGATCATGAAACCCCGCGAAGAGGTGGTCAATTTCATCCGATTCTACGAAATCCCCCACTGCGAACGTGAAACGACACTGTTTCTTGAAGGCCGATGGACGCGGATAGCAGCTCTGGCTGCCAGTAGAGGTGCTGAACGCCTGGTTGTAGTGATCTTTTCAGGAGTGCTGTAGAGTTGCGTTTCACATTGATACTTGAACGGTGTGATACCGAGATCCAGGGATAAGACACATCGCCTCATATCCCAACACCCAGACTGAATACCACCATCATCATTGTACAGCACCAAGGAATTCCACAACGCGGTTGGCTGATCACCCAGCGGTTCATGATCGACTTCACATCTAGGACAGATCAGTATTGGGGTCTTGTTGGCGAGTGTTTTTGGCAGGTCAAGCTGCTGACAAATCTCTGCACTTACCTGGTTGGTTGTGCGAGGTAAATCCTGGCACATGCCCCCTGCCAGATTGATCAACAACTGGACTTTGGCCGATCCCCGTTTAGGGCCACATTGGTGAACAATGGCCCTCAGGTGGTCCTACTGCCGTCCAACTGGCCAAGGGTGCGGTGGTCCAAGTGAGGAGCGATTGCCACTGTGCGAGCGATGAACCCATCTCCGCCGCAGCCACCAACGCCAACTCGCGACGAAGAGCCATTACCCTGGACTCCCATCGGGCATCGCTTCGCAGCATGCGTAGCGCTCTACATTCCGGGTGCTAATCGCTTCATTGCTCTCAGGGACTCCAGCTGCTCTGACTGGTGGGGCTGGATGACCCAATATCACCTCAAGCCAATGTCAAGCGTCTTCCACCCGTCTAATTCCCTTGCATGGTTGTGCTTTCTCATTTACCAGGGAGAATGAGTATGATACACTAGTCTAGAATTGGATCAATGGCCTCTGGGGAAAGGTTCACAGCTCTTCGCTCCGGTAGGGCTTGTTTCAGAGTGATTTGTTTTTCATAGATCGTGCATCCAGCCCTTGCGATCAGTGAGGATAGCTGAGCGACCATATCACGCACACATCGGGCACGACCACATGATCAGCCCTCCCTTGGCCACCCGCTTTGGATGAGAACCCAATGTAGTTTGGAGCCCAGCCATGCATGCTGAGGTGCGATGGAAATGGGATAAATGGATCCCTTCTCACCATATCAGATGCATTTGAATCTCTCAGATCTGATCTCGCCGACGGTCTTAGGGGGACGGGTTAACCCGACCATCGCACACACTATTCGTATGGAATCCACGGATCCCTCCCATCTTTTTGAGAGGATGGATCCCCCTACGTGGACGGCGCAAAACCGTCGCAACCGTCAATTAAAATGAATCTCTCCTCAAAGGGCCGATTTGAGTCCAGCATCTATGCACCTTAGAGGGATTTTAATGTCTCCGGCAACGAATACCTGTCTGGAATTGGCGCTTTGAGCAGCCATTGGGAATCCAGCATATGAAGAGGATGCATGATCAACCAGGGATGGGAAGGATCATCAATGCATATCTGGAATGATCATTTCAGTGTTCCTCCCACCAGATGGGTGTCTCGCACTGAGGCAGTCGGTGTCTACCACTAGGCCGACCAGACTGATAGACAGTCCCCTAACGAATCTTGGGTTGTTCTGGGTGCCTTGGCCACTAGAACCGTATGCAATCGATTATGCGGGTTAGGGTTGCATCGGCACGGCACGATGAGAAGGGTTTCTGTGAAGATAGTGTGCGGAGGGGATGATTGGATGAAGCCATGCAAGCGCAGACTGCTGGTCTGCATAGACACTGTGGGAAACACTGAAGATGTGGACCCTTCCTGCCGATTGTGGCCTACAGCGCCAGCGATCCGCTTGAGCCTGCCGCCAGTGGGCCAGGGAGGTCGCAGGGCCCCCGCCAGATCGGCCATTGCTGACGTTCTGATCGAAATACTGGCCCACCATCGAGGGCACTTGCTCGATGGGTGACGCATGCATCCCGAATTGGCCTTCGCCCACCGAACCGAGGGATGGCCACGGGACCCGTTTCAACGGACATCCCCCCAGAAAAGAGGTGCATCGTAACTCTTGGATCTGGGACCGGGCCTGCTATGGGGTTTATTGATACGAGGTTCGACAGGTGGTTGAAAATCGCGCTGGGTACAAGATGCAGAGATTCACCCCACCCGATTCCACCCATCCCACTGGTACATCCCATCCAGTCCACTGGTGGGCGATCAAGGATCTTCGGTCCAGCCTGAGCTTTCCAGAGGCCTGGAATCAATTCAATGTCTCCCGATTGTCTCACTCAATCAGAGTCCATGGCCGAATGGGCCCTATTGCCAGTTGACCGTGGAACTGGGAATTCGGATGGAGTGGGGCCGGTAGTGCGCTGCCAAAGGCAGAAAGGAGCAAGGATAATGTTGGGAACCTACCGGAATATCTCCCCCGCCCCTTCCGGAAACCACAGACGGGTCGAATGGATCCCGCAACGTCGGATCATTCCCCTACACATTGGGTGACCTTAGCTTCGGTTGCCGCACGCATCCCCCCATTGGCATTGGTCGCATCAAGGCTCGCCTCATCTCCACGGCTGAGCTCTGGCAGAACGCGCCACAGCCCACGGCGACGGAGACGAGAGAATGTCGGTGGGTGGTCACGGCGTGGTTTCAAAATCGAATTTTAAGCTTTAATAAGATTTAGAATCTAGTCGGTCACACTGGTTTAAATGAAAAGAGGCTATCTACATTTGAATGGATCGTCAGGTGAGTGAAGTGGTATTAATTGGATTTAGGTAAGCATTAACGTTAAGAAGTATGATGTGCGTGGTGTCCAAGACAAGTGGATGCGAAGTAAATTTGCAAAATTGTGCGTTGTTAAACGGGCTACGGTCTATGAAGGTCGACCAAGTCATCGGGGACTCCCGGGACGTTCCCCGCTGGCGATTCAGAGACAACATCCAGTTCGCTCGTTCTCCTGTTCTCTGTCGTCTAGATTCACATTCCCGTTCGATCTCAATCGCCCTTGTCGCTCCAACTCGTACTTTCTCTCGACAAGCTGCCGTGCGATTTGGATGAAGATCTCATCGACCCCTACAAAATCCGGCGTTAGCCTTGCCCGCGCGACCACGTCACGGTTGGGTGGGGGGCCCTACCTTCATCATCCTTGGCGGACACTTCGTGTATTGTGTATCCCGCGCCAATCGAATTGCTGACCGCCTCAGCCGCTTCGTCGAAGGACACGCTTCTTCGAGTCGCCGCGAGGTCGAATTTGTTTCCCACGATATGGATGACTGGGAGCAGGGTTAGGGGACTGCGGGGCAGACAGGAAAGCCTAGTTCAGCACTTACTCAAGTCGTCGGCCATGTTTCTTCTCAACTCTGGGCGAGGCCCCCGACCGAGAGGGTCCAGGGTTAGCAAGGAACTGAGGAGGCTTGGAAACACAACACTAACCTTGCACCCAGGTTTCTATCTCGTCGAAGCTTTTCTTGGACGTAATGTCGTAGACGATAATAGCGGCGTTGGCCTGGTTAACAACCGCAAGTCAGTGTCTTGTCCGAGGGTGGGGGGACTGAGTAAGGCTAGGGTCAGCCGGTAACATACCCCTCTATAATACATAGGAGCCATCGAACGGAAACGCTCTTGCCCTGCGGTGTCCCATATTTGAAGACGTACTTTACAGTTATCTACAGAGCTGTCCAAATGTTATTCATTTGCCAGGGGGAAGCATTGACGCAAGAGGTCGCTTACAGCTTCGTAGTCATGAAAGAGGCCCCGATGGTGGACGGGCAGTTTGGAGAGAAGGTGCGCTGTACATAGCGAACCACCAGTGAGGTCTTGCCAACGCCTGGGTAGGAATAGTGAGTGAGTAAGTGGGTTTGCCTTCGCACAGGTGAGCCAGGGCTTATACCTTGACTGCCCAGTATGACCACTTTGGCCTCTAGCAAATCGGTTTGCATCTTGCTTTTAGGAAGAAAGGGGGTGGAGATGAGCCGGGATGAAAGAAATAAATGTCCAATGGGGAGCGGGAACTAGTCAAAGGGTAAGGAAGTGGGACCAAGGTTCAGCTGAATTTTTGGGTAAGGAAACAAAGAAGGAATGCCCACGGCCAATAAAACAATAACGAAACATCCGGCCAAAAAAATCTGCATTAAGGATAATACACATGGAAGCAGGCGCCAATATGGTAGGGAACTAGTACATCGACACCCTAGAATTGCATCATTTATTTAACATTTAATTAACCACCCAGGATGGTTCAATGAGGATGGCTGTCCAAAACCTAAATCTCTGGTGAATCCCATCGCCATCGCCATCGCCATCGCCATTGCCATTTTCATTCCTGTTCCCATTCCAATTTCAATTCCCATTCCCATTCCCATTCCCATTCCCATTCCCATTCCAATTCCAGTCCCCAATGCGACAATCCCATTTAGCGCCAATTTCCTTCATTCATGAGGTCCGTAAAATTTGCTAGATCCCGGTTTGCTCTTCCCTAATTTATCCGTCGCTGATGATTGATTCAATTGGGCCTGAATGTGATGAGGTTGCTGGAGATTACAGACGTCATAGTCGATGGCTGGCGACCGCGGGGGCGAGTGATTGGCTCTTTTATCTCTATCAAGCTATATTCGATCTCCCGTATCCGGCCATGAACATGGGTGCCCAACAATTAGTAGATGGGTCGACGAGCGAGGCAGATCGTGGATGTGCAAGCCGATCGCATTTGGTTTGGGGTGGGTTGGCAGCGCAGAACGGGGCGGACATCTGACGAAACGGCAGGGTTTCATCATGCTGTGTAGATGCGACAGATCCCTGTAGAGTCTTCGTCGGCGCTCATAGGGTGCCCCAAGCCCACAACCACGCACCTGACCATATGAGACGACCTAGCCCTCAGGGAATTTGTCTGATCCGATGGTTACACAATGCTGCTCGAATGGCCACACTTCGTCGTTGAATAGCCCATGAATTCCTTGCCAAACATCCACACCCATCACCGCCAAGCGGCCCGTCGATGAGGTTTGTCATCCTGTGTCCCTGAGGTGTGCGGGCACACCAATCCGAACATCCACCGCACCTGCATGCCAAACCATGTAGCAGCTCTGGTTGAGGATCGTTTCAACGTGCATGCGCCCCGACGCGCATCCAATTTATTGGTTGGGTGGTTCAGTGAGAGGTATGGTGGTGGGCTGGGCCACGGAGATGTGGATGACACTAGGCTAGATGGATGCATCAGGTGTGGCTGCTTGTTGAGAACATGCAGTGTGGCAGATGTCTTTATTACCCTTTCTTTCTGGCTACACCTCTGAACTTTAACCGCACTGTATTGGTCTCCTCTCTGCTGGCAGCAGGCAACATCCCTGGCGAGCATCCGTCGAGTGGTGCCCAGGACGCCACTACGCATAGCTAAATAGGGCTGCTACGATGGCGAAGAACCATAGACCAAGGAAGGTCCACAAGGTGACGTGCCTGTCTCCCGGATCGTATTTTCTGGCCAGCGGGAGCATGCCATTGATCACTGTGAACAGAAGCACGCCCGAAGCCATAGCCAGCAAGGTGGCGCTGATTGCCTGGTTCCAGTAGGTCACAAACAGCACGTACCCCAGCAGCGCGCCTAGCAGCTGGATGCTGATCCCAACGCCTGCTGCTATAAGAAAGCTGATCCAGCGGGAATTGGTTGCGTAGTAGATAGGCAGCACGATCATCATGCCTTCGGGGAATTTGTGGAGCGCCAGGGCGATGCCGAACATGACGCCAATCTTCGTCGACGCGAGCGTGGTGGTAAAGGTGGCCAAACCCTCTGGGAAATTGTGGATTGCCAGGGCGCAGGCGATCTGCCAGCCAAGCGTCTTGAAGTCGGCGTGGTCGTGCATACTCGGCTGAGTAGAGTGCTCCACACTCCTCCCGGGCTCCTTCATTTCTATCACCTGATGCTCAGCGATGGGGCTGGGGCCGTCAGCCTCGATCTTGTGATGGTGGTGGCCCATACGCTGGCCGGCCACTTTTTTCGCCGCCATGACAATCAACACGCCGGCGATGAACACCGCGGTGGCAAGGAGGGATGCATGCTTTGGTGGGATCGAGCCTGAGCTCCTGTATCCCTCGACGGCCTCTGGCAACAAGTCACCCAATGTCAGAAACAGCAACACGCCCGACGAAAACCCAAACGATCTGGCCAAGAAGCTTGGGGAATTGGTGATTCTAAATGCCCATCCCATCCTCACCGCTAGATCGTCCAGGAAAGGTAGCAGCGAGCCTATAGCACTGCACGCCCCACCAATCGCAGCCAGCCCAAAAGCCAGTCCCACATTTCCCGCCGCAAGGGTGCCTCGGTGATCCTCTTGCATCGGCTGACTCTCGAGTGGTTCGTGATCGTGGTCATGTCCAGCATGAGCTTGCACCATGGACGCATGGACTGTGAAGGTCAGCAACAACGCTAGCACACAATAACCTCTCATCTTCAGCAGAAACCAAACAAGAATGCTCCAGGGCGGGTGTGACTGAGGAAGAAGGCGAGATGAGCGGGAAGCAAGGGAGCGGCGGAAATATTTATGGGGTGCGGCTCTCCTTTTGAGACGAAAATATCCCTTGGAGCCCTATCAAGGCATTTGATTTGCATGTGCCACAATGGGGCTAGGATAAGGATCCAGCAATCAAACGAAAGTTTGAAATCTTTGAAAGATTTATTTGAAACAGCAAAGAATCGCTCTGAAAATCAACAATGCCCATGAGATGTACTTAAAACTGATTCAAATCGAGAGGCCATCCCTGAATTCCAGACACCGGTATAGCCCACCCGGCCTTCTGTTGGCTCCATCGTCCGTCATGACACCGATGTTCACAATAGAATTTCATCCCACGACTCGGGTGCTGATTGTCCAAGGCTCCACTGGTCGACAGGCTCAGACTGACAGCCGCAAGTTAGCCATAGCTCTGCTTCCGTCTGGGCACTGGTAACGGTCGTTGTGTAACGCAGCCAGGCTGGATCCACAACACAGCCATGTCCGAGCAGAACGTCCAAATTAACCAAATACAGACCCGTCTCGGATTTCCCAGAATCCCACACTCATCGTGATATGCGGATCGACTAGCTATCCAGATTCCCCATCTGGTTTCCTTCGGCTGAGGAAAAGGTGGTCTACGCAACCCACATGCATAAGTGCCAATCCATCTCGTACGGGCCCATACCTAGCTATCTGGCTTATGGGCTTGGAAAGGGACCGCTCTGCGCCGTAGGAATGGTGCGGCCGATTCCTTAGCCCTTTAATGGCCGTTCCGACAGGGGTAGGTGATGTGCGAGCTAATGATCGAAACGTAAATTTCCCAAGCACAACAATAACAATTAAGGCTTGACGGGTCGGTTGAAACATTGATTTCATGCTGATAGATGAAAGCTGAGATGAATAAAAAACTGGTGATCTTCTGGTGGCATTGACAAAAAACCAGCATCCCGAAGGGCTGCTCAATTCTCTCTTAGGGCTTTACCCTGGTTTCACCCGAGACGCTCTATTTGTACCGCGTCCAGTTCCTTGCTCTACCCTTATCCCTTCCCTCCCTTCGCTAGCCTAGAGCCAGTGTTTCTGTTCACTTCCCAGAAGTTACCAAGTACACACATTCTGGTTGCCAAAGAGTCACGAGGATAAGCACAATCACCGACACTGATGACTTCGGAGCTTCCTGAGTTTTCTTCCGTCGAAGAGGAGATCAGGTACTGGAAGGACAGATCTCTGCATCTGGAGCTCAAGTTGACCGAGACCCGAGAGACGCTGGAGGATTTTCAGGAGTCTTCACGGGAATTAGAAGAGGAGCTGGAGAAAGAGCTCACCAACTCCGAACTGGCCAACAGAGAGTTGAACCACAAGTATCAGACAATGAAGCTTGAGCTGGGCTCGTTGCGTCAGAAGTATCAGGATTCCAAGCTGGATGCCAACCACACGATCAATACAATGCAAAAGGAAATCGATACACTAAGACAGGCTTACGAGCTGTACAAAAAGAGAAATAGGGAGCTGGAGCAGAACAACGATGATCTTGAAACCTATGGTAGAAGGGCTCAGACCAGTATTGAGGATTTAGAGGAGCATCTCAACAAGGCCGTCGAATGGAAGATTAAGCTGGAGCATGAGACTGAGGTCAAGAATCGGCTCATTGAGGAGGTGCAGCGTCTAAAAGACGAGCTGAAAGATCTCCAAACCGAGTTGGAAATTCTTCGTTCACGTGGTGGAAGTTTGCCACCGCCCTCGCCGACACTCTCCCGGATTCCATTCCCTCAGCTCACCAAGAAGCCCTCGCTCCTCAACAACCTGTCTGAGTCATCCTTACCACAGAAGGCGAACAACCCAGTGGCTATGGTTCAGGAAATCATGGAACGAGTTAAAACCTTGGAGGGACGATTGGCGAGTTCTCGTAGTTTGATCACTCCTTTACTGACTTCCTCAAGATCCAATTCACCCATCCAGCCAACCACCCCCACTACACCAACCAAGTCCGACCTGTCCGTAGCACTTAATGGGAAGTTTTCGTTTATGAGCCCACCACCGAAGCTTGGCAATCGGGCCAAATCTCTAAGAGCAGACAAAGCCAGACGGTTCAGTAATATTATGTAAACTATATACCACTATCATTCTATCCTTTCTCGAATAGGAAAATGTTCTCGCATCCTCAGAGGCATTGAATTACTCGAGTTCGTCCTCATCAACAACCTGTCCATTATCCATGACTCGCTCCTGAGCTAATACTTATCCAAGCATATAAATCCTAAAACCACTCGTCGAAATATCGATCGTTCACCTAGGGGTGTACTCACCCCTCGACTCAACTGCCATCATCATTTCTACGGTGCCAAGAGTGCAACATTAAACACAGGTGTTACTGTCAATATTCTGAGGAAAGCAGGGATGTGATTATGCCTTGGCGGCGTCGGACCTGGAGAGGTTGTCATGGTACCGAATCCACTCTAATTCAGGTAGTACAAGTATATTAATGCCTGATCTCCCCCACTGATGAGAGGAGTTTGTTAGTCGCTAGTATCGACCATCCTATTGGACGATTCAAAAACGTGATGAAATAAACATGGTAATCACTATTTTGCTCGTCCACAGTTTGATGTTCACCCCATCTCTTCTCCGTAATGAAAATAACTGGTTATGCTCATATTTGCTTTCCCTCCGAAATAGTCGAGTGCGCCAGTGGCGGAGTTGAAGCAAACATTAGTGGTTGGTTTTATGGGCATTTCATTCCGGAAACCTCGTTTGGCACAAGAAAAGTGTATGGCCTAAAAGGAACCAGAGCAGTCGACCCACCCACAATCCATCGTTGCTGCTTCAGCTCCGATCAACCTTCCTTATTTTATGACATTGCCATGCTAGATTATGAACAGAGTACGGAAGAAACATTGAGAAATGTTTTCCGGCCATTGGGTGTGGGAGATGCTGTAGAACTCACTACAGATTACGATGATGTGATATTTCAGCGTAGACTTGCCACTGAGATGCCTCACAGTGCCCTGCACTTTCATACCATTAAACTGAAAGTTGGCGAAGAATCTCACCAGCACGTAGAAAAGTATTTTCCAAATCTACTCAAAGGAGACTCAATCAGTGAAGACTGGGTGGTGTGTCTGGGTGAGATGTCCATAAGTGATTTTCCTTTGCTGGTTGCCTCTCCCAGCGAAACCTAATTGTCAGGCTTGTTTACTGAAGTTCGCTTCACAATTGTTTTAAACCTCAAGTTTTTTATGTATCCTCACAAAATTGATATTAACAATGCGTATGATTAGTAATCACGTGTCAAAATTACTATCCTGCAAAGGAGTGTGAATATGGCGATAAAATAGTGTCTTGATGTAAAGTTAGTAACCAAACATTGATAATATTTCATATTAATACAAACCAGTTGTGGCTTTGAAACCCATCCTTCAAGTAGAGCCTCCAATTCCTCTACACTCAAATCAACTAGCTTTCTAAGCGATGTCACAGTTAACGTAGCTTGGGTACTAAATCTATTAAACGCTATGAAACTAGAGAGAAATCGCTCATGCTAGAACATTCATCTATTACTATTTTGCTCTGCTGGTTTATGGAACGATGATAATTGAGTTTACCGTGCTTTCCTCTTCAAACAGCCATTCTCTAGATAGCCAACCTTCTTTAAGCTGCCATCCATCGGAGACCTGGTGTTTTCTGCTAGGTTTCGATGGAGGAACATTAGCTAGAGTTATATCACCTATCGTGCGTGCAAGTCGAGCGGAATCTTGGGGTGAAAACGAATACACTATTTGAATATTGACATCTATTGCGATCTGGGCGCAGGCGGCAAAGGCATGAAGCTCAGTGACTGCTTCTTGTATGTAAGGTGCGAAGGGATCGAACCCTAGGCTTGGATAAAGGTTAAGAAAACCAATTGTTTGCTATACCAGTAGGCACGTACTAGTCATTATACGAGTGCTTGGTTTTGACGTATCCTTCTAATATGATCCATACATTTTCGTATTTGTGTCGCATACTGATAAGTGCTTGTGTAAACATGGTAATTGCTTTGCTCGTTTCTCCTGTCGCCTGAGTGCTCTTTTGAGACAATTTGATCAGTGGGTAGTACACTATTGCGGTTACTTCATCCAGAATCAGATCCACCTCAAAATATGGTGAGGGCACTTCTACCGATTCACTTGGCAACTACCAAACATAGATTAGATCAGCGAGCATAAATTAGAATTGACACCAACCATAAGACTTCCTAGGTCTCTCTCCAGGAGTTCTATTTTACATTCGGTCGTCAAATACTTCACGACCTCGTGATTGTACATTATTTTTATATCAGAGATGTATTTATAGATTTGAGAATTTATCTCAAAATCTTCCCAAATACTATGACGCTGTTGAGGGATATTTTCTATTTGACGATTGACTAAGACTAATGGCAGTAAAGTTAGTGATTTAAAACTAATTGAACCGTATCAAAAACCTATACTATTATTAATGGCTGGGTTTTCATTCAAGCTGCGACTCTTGCCACTGGTGGAAACTTCAAAGTCCTAAACTTAATATTCATTTGGGTGACAGCAAATCAAAAAGTTACCTATTTTTTTGCGCAGGTGTAATAGTTGATCAATATATTCAGTCGTTGGTTGTGGCTCTCTTTGGACCACTAATGGCCCGAATTAGATAAAGAAGTATAAACTATAGAATTTGTACCTACAAGACTCTGATTCCGAACTTGATAATGATGATTTCCCTTGGGGCTTGTCAATATCCACATCCATAAAAACAAACGTGTTGGCTTTTTCGACCTCAGTCTGGCTCTTATCATCAGCTGTGGTTGAATTTAAAACACTCAGAGCAATATTCGGATTCGGCATAGAAAGGAAACCACTGCCATGACTCGAAATAAAGTTCAAATCATCACAGCGGGCCGCTTCTATTTGGCTGGAAAGTGACGTAGCATTTCTAATAGTCTTCCGATCAAATATGTCAATTTCCTTGCCCAATTTGATCCATAGTGCTTCATGCAAGGCAGCGATAGAGAAGAAATTGTCTGGCATTGGATTCCAGCGTAAGGAGAGCTCTGTAGATTTGATATCTCTGAATGGTTTGACATATTGGTTGACATATGTAACAAACACCCAGAGAGTGTCAACTAGCCCGGTATCAACGGAAAGATAGGGAGCTAAAATATGAAATTTCTGTCAATTTTGAGCTCCTCTGTGAGTCACTTAGCACTTTAGAGTTTACCCTTGAATTTCTTATTTTCTGTAAACTTCATTTTCATAAACAAAATTTCAGAAGACTCCAATGCTGATTTAATTCTTGGCTGGTAGCACATTTGGGTTTCGTCTATTCCTTCAAGCTGTTGTGAGCTGCCTACATGAAGTATCCTAATAACGACTTAGTCAAGATCTCCATGCTGAGTCGTTCGACGGCAAGTACCTGTACTCGGGGCAGAACTTTGTAATATTTTCAGAATACTGTAACAATGGCAGAATCGGTATATCTATGCAACGATTCAATATCACTGGCGTACTACTTAATAGACAAGGTGTAGCATACCTATTTGCTCCCAATTGGAGCCCTTATCACTCTTTGGCTCGGGATTTATACAATACTTGAATGAGTCAACCAAATTATAAGGCTTTTTCTTATGCTCTAAGCTCATTCCTTCTAGATTATGCCACTGAACATCATATAGCGCTGCAGTACTCATAATTCTTGTCAACCCTTCCATGAGTTTAGATGGGGCATTGTTTACGTTGAAGCATCGCAAAGCTGGTATTTGAAGCTGAAAGTATGGTTAAATTAAAAAATTTGAGGGCTTCTATCAAAGATATTTACCTCATCATGCGTAATTTTATGGAAGTAGGAGTCTGAAAAGTTAAAGTTCTTGTCAAGAATCCTACTCCAGTGTCTGGGAACGTAAGAGCGAATACAGTCCGTTGAAAACTTGAATATATCCCTTTGGCTATCGAAGAAATTAGTAAGGAAATTTAAGTCAATCGTGATGGAGACACCATACGGAATACACTTGAATCGTTGATTTAACTGCAAAATTGGGTCTGTTACCGTCATACTCTGACATACTGAGGTATGCAAATTCTGGAAGGTACGAGTGGAGCGTTTCCACTCTATAGCGATAGGGGCTTCCAGGTAATATGTATTGGCTCGGTCACAGGTGTTTTCCACTGAGTAATTAGTACAAAGCTATTCATCATCAAGGAAAATAGAGACCCTACCTGTGGCTATGATGAAGCGATCTGCAGATACTTCGAATTTGGACAGATCCATCATAAACAAAAAGTCCGCTACGTATCGCTCGTATAATGCCAGCTGTTTCGCCTCACTGTATAAAGACTCAAAGCAGCTCGAGAAGGAATTTACCACTTCAAAATAGCCGAACTCGAAAACGGTTCGCTCGAACCATTTTTCGTCAATATCTAGTATGAAAGTTAATAGTAGAATCTAAATCTAGTCAAAACGACTTTACCTCCTTTAGGGAGCTTCAAGGCTCTCGAATGCTTTAATAATTCTTTTTGAAAACTCTCTCGATCCTCTTGCTTCATAGTAAGCTAATTAGTCTAAGTCTGGAATAGGATGAAATAATTTCAGAACGTTGTTTTGTAACGATGTGTTGTATGTATGCATCGACATTCGGTTGTAACCAATAGGTAAGTCATGAAAACCTGACTTTTACCGCTTGATCAATCAGATCTCGACCGTAAAGAAAGCTATACACAACTAAATTAATAGCCATATTCATTTTTATGCATATATGCAAATACTGGTTTCCCTTGACCTGTAGATGAATAATGTAGATTTGCTTTGAATTCGATATTCCTTGGATTAACTGACTATGTATGGCATATTACTTTTAATTTCATGCTGACACATATGTACCACCACTATGTTTGCTTTCAGACCCTTCGTTGTAGAGTCTTTATCAATAATACCTAATTCCCGCAAGGTACATTGTGCTGCAAGCTTTCCATGGTTCCTAACTCTCATAAATTATTTGGCAATCAAACTAGTAGATGCTGTAGAAAAATGCGTGAAAAGCAAAGAGTCTTTTAGGCTGCTTTAAATCCTTTCATGTTGCGATTTGAACCAAAAGATAATACACATCAGCAATAATTCAAAGCTTGGATGAGTATCCAGAGTGCTGCTTAGGTAGATCAATTCATTTGTCAATGGTATGATGACATTGTGTGATGAATCAAGGCCATTTAGCGTTACCTAAATATTATCAAAAATTTAGCATCAGATTCATACTAAGGTGGTGGTTAGTGCCATATATCTACTTTTATTTGGTGCTGGCTAAGCTCAAGGTGAAGGAAGCATTGTATTCAGTGCCACTAGCAGAAACTTTGAAATAGCAAATGCCCAATTAAAATGACCAAAGAGTCACTAGATTATGAGAACTTAGATGGTACCAAATAGACCCATAATGAGCTAAGATCCCCACTTAAGAAGGCTGCGTTACATCCTTTTAGTGTAGATCTATATGGTGTGCAGATGCCAGGGCAAAACAGTTCAATAGAGAAAGTTGGCTAGCAAAGCAAATGTTTCCTTAAAGCCTAGTTCTTGCTTCTGCAAATAGCCTTTAGCCTTCAACCTGGGCTTTCACTTATCATATTACCACTTGAGGCTGTCCTGTACTTGTAGACACATCTACACCATATTGGCTTTCTCCCATCTGGTACCCTTTGAGCTAACTCAATCCAGTGATCATGATCCATTGCCAGGATCATGCAATGAGGCCATTATAATGCCAGTAGCTTGGAATTCTTAATCCTCTTTATGATCTTGTGACAGTACTGTGTTGGTGTTTTGCCAAATTTATTGCAAAATAAAGTTATAAACTTGATAGTTTTTTAGCTGACTTATTGCTGAGATTGTATTGCATTAAGAAAGTCTTTATGTGGTCTACATTTATCTGAGCAGACATAACCAACTACTATATGTAATTGCCTCATATGGTAAGAGACTTGAAGGTGCTTTGTGCTGTAGAGTCTTGGAAATATTGGAAGTAATTGGGAGAACAAGTATATTATGTGTTCTACACTAAATGATTTACTGAATGTAAAAGTAGTATTTATACTTTTACATGCTCTTGGCATAGCAAAAATGTAAAATAGGCTTAGGAAGGTCTCAAGAACATATATGCAAAGTTTGGAGCTGTTTAGACAATTCTGAGGATTTTCATGCTATGGGTACCTTATATTTTGGTGAAAATAATCAAAGTACATCCCAACAAGGAATTTGGTCAATATTCTCCAAGATTTCTAGGTAATAGTCCAAGTGACTTTGCTAGGTGTAATATATAGGTGGAATTACAAATTTTACAACACTTTGAAGGCCTCAAAACTGTCATCTGTTGGGGTTATTACGGCAGTATGGCAGTCTACAGCTAGTCATGTATAATCACTATGAAAAATCTCAAACTTGGAATTTATCTGATTTTCAGCTGGCATTTGTACAGTATTTGGCTGGTTTTCAGCTTGTGCTTTTTCCTCAGATTTTCAATTGCAATTTTTGGCAGAAGTGGCAATTAGCTAATTATTGCATTTGATCTGATTGCAAATTGGCCTAGTCTACTCCAGGAAAGTATATTAGCTGGTATGCCCAACAACCAGCACCTGAGATATTTAGAGCTGCCATATTTGAAAAACTTTATATTTCAAATGATATTAAGATAGTATTCTGCTGGCCTATTCTTATTTCTTCTCTTAGGGAATGCTACCCTAACAACTTACAAAAAGTATATCATTTCTGTGCCTCCCCTTGTACCATTCAAATACTCCACTCTAGAACTACACCTATGTATTTCCTCACCCACTACTGCCATGAGTATTCCACACATAGTCTAAATAGTAAAAAATTATAGCCCCCACTAACTAACCTGTACACATGTGCCCACCTGCTGCAATTGACACACTTCTATCACCTGAACTTGCCAATTCTTTCAAGTTTCTCCAGCATCTCTAAGGACTCACTTGATTAGAAATGCCCTGTGTATATCTTGGTCATTAGTATTGAGATATTGTAAATGAGCATACCATATGAGGAAAGATTATGATGATCCAGTCAAAAGGCCATCATAGAGTTAAAATCATTTGACTAAGAGGTATTGATCCAATCAGGACACTTTGCAAAGACCATAAAAAATAATTGCACCCTGGATTTCACACAAACTTAGTCATATTTTTTCATTGCAACAATACAGAAGCAGTTTTTGATTGGTTCTCAAACAATTCTCTCACCTTCTGCTACCACACATGGAATCACCTCCTACATTTGCATACATTAATTGGCTATTGTCTCTTTCTCACACTCCTTACTTCCTGACTCAATAAATTTTTGTACTTTTCATGCATATACATGGTTTACTTCTGTTAAATCTTTATTTCTAACAGAATGCCAAGTGCACTGACCTTAACAAGTCCCTATACCCAACAGTAACATTAAGCCCAACCCCACACTCAACAAATAAATCCATTAATGTCCACCATTCCATATGTATTTATGCTGTAACACTGTTTTTCCATGACTTTGGCAGGAGTCATATAGCTTTATGCCACTGTTCATTCACTGGTTCCCATATGTCCTGGTATTTGGCCAGCACTGCAAGGTCTAGCTCCTTATCTGCCAGTCTGTAAAATAAATCCTTTCAAAAATCACGCATGTTTTCTTGAGCACTACTCTTGAAAAAGTGCTACAACCTCTTGATGTGCCAATTGATATTCAAAGTTCCCCTGTAGGCGTTGTTTCAGTCTTTTGAGTTCTTAACATTGTTGCTTTGTCTGCCAGTAGAATCCCCATTCTGCCTAAAATGGATAATGTGGAGGCAGTGGTAGAAATATTACCTTACTCTGCAAGCTGATCTACCACACAGGAGTGTAGCTCAACTGACTGCACTTCTAGCTCTTGAGAAAGCATCTATTTTCTTGTTGGTAAGTCTTCTAGGTTATTATGGTATTCAGCCTATCCTGGCCTAATGGCATTAATTGGTGAGAGGTGCAGCTCTTTACACAAGTTTACCTGTCTCTGGCTTTGGTAGACTTTTTTCTCTTTACCTCTACATCAATCACTGCCAAGTGTTTCACTGCCACTTTGACTGAGTGCTCCATATGAAAAATAATTGTGATGTTCCCATGAAAAGGCCATTGGAGAATTTGAATCCTGTGACTAAGAGGTATTGTTGCCATTAGGACACCATACAAAATCTGTTTAGAAAAAAATTGCCCCCCAGATTTCACAAAAAACTTGGCCAAAATTTTTAATCACAACAATATATAAGTAGCTTGTGATTAGTTCTCTGCCAATTCTCTCAGTTTTGGATACCTGAAACTCAATCACCTCCTACACTTGTATAAGTTAATTGGCTATTGCCTCCTTCTCACACTTCTTACTTCCTTATCCTAATAATGCTCTAACTTTTCATGCATACAAATTTGCTTATTTCCTTTCAATTTTCAGTTGTAATTCAATTTCAAACTGTACAGAGCAATATAAGTCCCTAGACCCAGCATCAACATCAAGACTAATCTCACACTCAACAAGTAACTCTATTAATATCAGCATTTGATAAGTACTTCTGCCAATATTCCCTTTTTGATGACTTTGATGGGAACACCATGGCTTTATGCCACTGTTCACTCACTGGTTCCCATATTTCCTGGTATCTGGCCAGCACTGAAAGGTCCAGCACCTTGTCTGCCAGTTGTAGCAATGAATCTTTGCGATATTCAAGTATGTACTCATGAGCACTGCTTTTGAAAAAGTGCAGCAACCTTTTGCTGCACCTGTTGCCCTATGAAAAATAATTTGGTCCCGCAGGTGGATCTAATCTAGATCATCTATCAAGATCCCATCTAGAGACCGTCTTAATAAAAGCAGCTCGGAATTAGTGACCCTCCTAACAATCTTATGACAAGATCATCATGGTATATTGCTAATTTTACAGCCAAATAAAGGGATAAAACTTGACAATATTTGCATGGTATTGCTGCAGTCTTTCAGCACTCTATACCTATTTTAAATGGATCCAGTTGGCCAGGACAACCAACTGCCTTATATGGCAAGAAACCTGATGGTATTTCAATGGCCTCACAGCCAGACTCTGATGGCATTATGTCAGCAGTATGACAGCTTACTGCTGGTTCTGTATAATGCTACCATACAATTTACCAACTAGCATTTCCTTTTTCTGCCTCCCCTTGTGCAATTCATATATTCCACTGTAGAATCACCCCCATTTATTTGCTTACCCAATACTACCTTGGGTATTCCACATATAGTTTGAATCAAAAAAACTATGGCCTCTTGCCTACTAACCTCTACAAATGTGCACACCTGCAGCAATTGACATACTGCTATCACCTCCACTTTGCAGCTTTTTAGTGTGATACTTGCAAAGTTGCCATATACCTTGTACTGCTGGTAACATGTACATCTTGCAAACATATGCTTGGTTGTTGCCACTTCTGCCATGAATACCTCCTGAATATCTGCAAAGAACTTCTTGGTATTTAGCCAATATGTTCCTTCTCCCTGCTAGATTTTAGTCCCCCTTATAGGTGCGCTCCGGCTTTTGTTTGTGTGAATTCTGTATCAAATGGTGTAGAAGTTGGCTTGTGACCATGGGAAATCCAGCATATCATGGTAGAGTTTTCCTGATAAAAACTAGTTGCTTGTTGCACCCAACCCAACTTTGCATTACTTAACTGATTACCCATGCATTGGGGCTGCTTAGCTTTTTAATGCCATAGGCATAGGTGTCTCCAGGTGCACATTTGTCCTCAATATATTCCAACTCTTTCTGGCTGTCCTCCATGTACCAACTCATCACATCCATGACGGACTTGAAGGTAATATTCTTGATGAGATTGGGATATGGTAGTACATGCAACTTGACTTGTCTTCCTATCTCCCCACACACCTGCTCCATAGGAAACTCCCAAAAGGTGAAGCAAGGCCCAATATTATCCACACATCATGCAAGATGGAGTAGAGAATGGACACAGTAGCGGCAGAGATCTACACATTCAGCTTTATGTTTGTAGTTTAGCCGCTCAAATCCTGTAACAAACTCCTCACACAACAGCTGTAGATGAATCAAGTTGGCATTGGTGATCCGCTTCTGGATAAATATTCCTACAATGTCCACATATAATTCCCAATGCTTTCAATGTACTCCTGGTAGAAATGGCTTCAGAACACCACTTGAATGAATACATATCCAGTTCATCCAGTCTTTGCATTTGTATTGTTGCAAATGCGTATGAATATTAATTAGAGCTTGTGAGAAGTACTTAGGGTAGCAGATACTCTATAATATCTTGCCAATTCTTTCAAATTTCTCCGGTATCTTAACAGGCTCATTTAGCTTGAAATGCCCCATGTATAACTTGGTCATCAGTATAGGGATATTGTTGAAGAGCAAATGCATTGCTCCCAGTGGAAAGCTTTTGCTCCAACAGATACCCTCTATCTTAAGTATCTCCGGTTTCCAGTTGATTCCATATTCTGGCATATGACTAATAGCTTGCCAACTTTGCTGCAATTGCATGCTTACTTCTGTAGGTTCTCTCTGTTGGAAGATGATGTTCTTAGTGCTGGTGTTTGGGTAATAATAATATGTGTGAGTTAAGGAGTAAATCCCCTGGATCTCACACATTTGACAGCAATACCATCAATTGTGCCTGGAAAAACCTGCTATCTTGCTGATGGCTGGGGTATTTTCAATGCAGATAATAATATGCACTTTTACATGGTGGCCATTTACTGTTATCCTGCTGGAAAGCATACAAGATTCATCCAGCAATGCATACAGGTAGCTATCCAGGTTGGATGGTGATTTAGGCCAAGATACCAGTGAGACTACCATCAGATTGTTGCTCTGATACTGTAAGATGGGCAGCAGATTCAGATTGATGAGAATCAGTGGCCAGCAGGATTTGCTGATAGAGTACTTGTTTAATGAGAATCCATCAAGTGCTAAAGCAAAGGCATGATCATACATACCTTCAAAGTAGCCCTGGCTTCTAAGCTGTTTGTAATGTTTGCCATCAAATATATTGGATATGTTTGTGCTTGATTAATACTGAGTGCAGTACTGTATAGCTTTGCAATATTTGTCTGACTGCATCAGCTTCCTCAGATGGGGTAAGACCAGAATATATCCAGAGTGTGAACAATTTTTTCCCTCAATGGTAGTGGATTCCTGACAATTTGGACATGTTGCAATGGTAGCATTTTTGGATGTGAATGTCACGCAACTGTTAACACATTCTGAAATTAGGACAGTCTTAGGATCATATGTTGCCAGCCAAATGATGGTTGTCCACTTGTACCATGTATATGGTAAGTTGCATCCTGGTATGATTTTGGCAAGAAGTAGTAATAAATCCTCAAAGCCCCCATTACTGTTATTAGTGGAAATGCACCACTTCTCTAGCCACAACATTACATCATTCACCAGTAGTTGGATTACTGGGCTCACTTAGTGCCATAAAGTATCCTTGGCATTTGTTTCAACAGGTGTTGACTCATTGCATATAGGAATTTGACAAGGCTCATATGTGGTACTGTTGCTAGGGGAGATAGGCTCAAAATCAATCAGTGAACCTTCTTTGTCAGAGCTATCACTCTGCATGCCATATTCAGAAGGCTGAGGTGAGCCCAAAGGCACCACAAACTCATCTGACTCAGTTTGCACAAGGTGACAAAGACAGCCAGGGGCCAATATGGAAGTATCAACTGGCAGGCAAGTTCATGTTGGTACAGTAGTAACCAATGAATGGTCAAATATGACTTGGGTGGCAGAACACTGGCCATGATCCTTGTAATACTTTGATGCTGTCTGCATGCTTTATGGCTGAGAGGCTTGCCACAATAGCCACATGGGCTTTTTTGTCTTCTCTTACAGTATTGAGTCAAAGTAGTCTTGTCCATGGGGCAAACAGTTTGACCTTCAACAATATAACGCTATTATATCACTTTTAGGTCAATACCTATGTGAACTTAAGACAGTCTTGTATTTGAGGAATTGCACCTACATGAATGTAAGATTTAATGATGACCCACCATAGTAAGCATTATAAATAAAGTTGTGGCACCACATACACACATATATGTAACACTATCTCCCCTTTGGTTTGACTCACTTCCATATATATGCCACCAAAAAACAAAGCAAAGTTGTCTGGCTCTCAACCAAACCCCACCGCTGATAGCAACAGAAGAACAGTTGGACAACAACTGGCCTTGAAATTCAGTGCAATAAGCAGGGCTACATCCAAAAAAGGCCCTGTGGACAGTGTGCTCATTGAAGGTAATAATGCAGACTCCTTAGGCTCTCAGCCAAGTAGGAAATTGAGAACCTCTGCAGAGCCACAAGCTGACCATTATGCTCAGGCAGATGAGAATGTAGCAAATGCAGTACTCTCAGCTGAAGATCAGCAAGTGGCCATGATAACATCACCACCACCCATATTGGCAAGTATGTTGTCAGCTCATACCAAAGCATTAATGAAGCAATTAGGTGCAGTGGCTGATAGGATAGAAGCAATGGCCCAGAGAAATCAGGAAATAGTCCAGAAACAGGATGAGCAGATAATGTGTGTAGAGCAATCAATATTTCAGGTAGAGAAAGCAGTATCTTAGCTGCAAAGAAGGAACTCAAGTAGCTCAATGTCACAGCCAAGAATTGAGCCATTTTCCAATGTAGCAGCAGAGGAACACTGTACAGTCTTTGAAGCACAACAACAGTGCCCAAAGATAAAACCCACAGAAAAACCTATCACATTATGGCAGGGAGACAATGTTGTGTTTATACCAAAGCCTAAAAATCAAAAGACATTGAAGGTCTGTGAAGCTGTTGAGTGCAATAATGAAGAGTGGGCTAATATACAAGCGGCTGTCAGAAGTCTAGCATGCCATCACTTTAAGTCCAGCATACCATGGGACCATCAGGAACTCAAGGCCAAGCAGAATTAACTTGACTTGTTCCATGAGCATTATCCTAGATTCAAACAGGCAAATGGGTTTTAGGCCAGCATTGGTATGCTAAGAAAGTATCTTGAGAATGGTAGAAACTATCAAAGGCAGAAGAACAAGGGTGCCATGGCTAAATACCAGTAGCTTCTGTGGTAATGGAAAGTATTCCATTACTACAATATCTCTAAACCAATATTGCACTCATTTCTTTATTTTGCTTTTTGCCATTGTAACACACAAGTGAAAGATCAAGAATTTCCAACTTTGAAGAGCAAATGCTCCAAACCCTGACAAGCAATCCACCCAAGAATTTTATGTCATACAGAACACGTAGTAGCCAACACATGTCTCAAATTACAGCTCATTTGAAGCAGAACTTAAGGAGTCATGACCAAAAGAGTCCAATTATTATATATACTATGCCTTATTGCTAGGATTACTATGGTGACTTTGATTGCGTGTAACTTTTGAACCAGCCAATCAAATCATGTGAGATTTTACAGGTGCTGCGCCTATGTCCAATCTGCGCCACTGCAAAATTTTAGCTTTGTATCACATGTATTGCTTGCGCAATTGCCAAAAAACTTTGATCCTTCAAAATTTTCATATATATAACTTCCCCAGCTGAAAAATAGAGAGAGCCTCTCTTTCCAGAATCTCCACACTACATTTACAAGTTTAAAGGTTATAAGACTTCCCCTGCATCACTTGCACTGTTGAGTATTCTGACTTTGATCAGTACTAAATCAGTAAAGAGACTGCAAAGCTCACAAGAATCCAATCTAAGTTCTACAAGAAACTACCACTTTTCTGTTGGAAAAGTCCCCTCTAAGAAACCCCTTTACTCTAAAGACACCCCTTTAGACACCCCTTTAGGTCTAAAGCCCCCTGTAGAGACTTCTACAACACACCCCTTTAGGTTAAAGGAGAGTTCAGAATTTCCATATTAGGAAATATTTTCTCAGAAAGGAAAGTGACTTCCAAATAAGGAAAAGTTACTACAAAAG
Source organism: Basidiobolus meristosporus CBS 931.73 (assembly GCA_002104905.1). Lineage (NCBI taxonomy): Eukaryota > Fungi > Basidiobolomycota > Basidiobolomycetes > Basidiobolales > Basidiobolaceae > Basidiobolus > Basidiobolus meristosporus. The sequence goes on along the minus strand of MCFE01000461.1, from coordinate 22,445 downwards.
TAAATAAACCCCTTAGTCAACAGAAGGTCAGAACACTGCTGTAGAAGTGATAAGCACTGCCTACTGTATATTTTGAGCCTAAGATTGAGGAAATTAGTGAAAGTTATATCTTCTATCGGTATATCAAACTCCTAATAAACTATTTCAGTATTAGCATACTGGAAGTTGTTGTATATTGTTGATTAGCCTCTACATTGTAGAACAAGCCCCAAACTAATCATAATACAACACAACACTTCCTCAAGAGCCCATTACAAGCAGGGCCAAAAGCTGCAGATATGCATCAAAAAGATGTCAGGCAGCTGGAAGAGTACCAGTTAGGGGCAAGCAGGCAGACACAGATGCACTAGCACAACATTAATCAAGGAAAAGGCGTAGTACCACTCAAGAAGCACCCAGTCAAAGTAGCAGTGAAGGACCTGGCAGTGATAAAAGCAAGCAACTTTACAGGAGCCTGTCACAACTATGGTTGAGAGCTCAAAACAAGCAGAAAAGAAACATCAAGTTGTCAGAAGAGTGGCAGCAAGGGACAAGCAGGCCAAAACAGATGCGTTGGAGCAGAATTTATCCAGGAGAAAACATAGCTCTTTACAAGAAGCACCCAGACAGAGTAGCAGTGAAAGACCTGGCAGTGATAAAGGAAAAGGTAAAAGGAAATATGTCTACCCAAGCCTGAGACAGGGAGGCATGCAAAAAAAACTGCAGTTCTTGCCAATTAATGCTGCAAGCCAGGAATAGACTGAATCCCATCATAGCCAAGAAGAATTACCAACAAGAAAACAGCTGTTTTCACAAGAGTTGGAAGCATAGCCAGTTGAGCTACACTCCAGCAAGGTATATGAATTTGCTGAAAAAGGCAACTTGTCTACCACACCCTCCACTGTCTCTGTTGTAAGAGTCTTGGAGATATTGGAAGTGATTTGGAGAACAAGTAGATTATGTGGTTTTCACTTAATGATTTATTGAATGTAAAAGTAGTATTTATACTTTTACATGGTCTTGGCATTGCAAACACGTAGAATAGGTTAAGGAAGGTCCCAAGAGCATGTGTGCAAAGTTTGGGGCTGTTTGGACAACTTTGAGAATTTTCATGTTCTGGGTACCTGGTATTTTGGTGAAAATATTCTAAGTAAATCCCGACAAGGAATTTGGTCAGTATTCTCTAGGATTTGAAGGTGATGATCTGAGTGACTAAGTTAGGTGAATATTTAGGTGGAAAATACGAATTTTTACAACAGTCTCCACAGCCTCCATTGTTGATAGAGTGGAGATCCCACTGATAGACAAGGCTTCAACATCAAGAGCTTGAAAGACTATCACAATGCCTTCAGTGGAGTTTTGGAACATTAATAGGCACACCAAGAGGTTGCAGCACTTCTTTAAGAGCAGTGCTCAAGAAAACGCACTGGAATATTGCAAGGATTTCTTGCAAAGACTAGCAGATGAGGAGCTAGACCGTGCAGTGCCGGCTGAAGACCAGGACGTGTGGGAACCAGTGAATGAACAGTGGTATAAAGCCGTTGGGTTCCTGCCAAAGTCATGGAACCAGAGCATTACAGCAGAAATACTTATTGAGTGATGGATTTTGATGGAGTTACTTGTTGAGTGTGGGGTTGGGCTTAAGGTTAGTGTAGGGTATAGAGACTTGTAAAGGTCAATACAATTGGCAATTGAGGTACAACTGAAGTTTCAACAGAAATAAATCAATTTGTATGCATGAAAAGTAAGAGATATGGTTGAGTCAGGAAGTAAGGAGTGTGAAAAAGAGGCAATAGCCAATCAATTTGCACAAATGTAGGAGGCAATAGAGCGTCTGGGATCAGAAAGTGAGCAAATTGCAGGGAACCAATCAAAAGCCACCTATACATTGTTGTGATGAAAAATTTTGACCAAATTTTTTTATATATATTTATACATATATATATAGTTTTCATAGGGTTATTGCTCCAATACTTAACAGTAGTTGTTGCAATTGTCTTTTGAGTTCTTAACACTGTAGCTGTATCTATCAGTGGGATATCCACTCTGTCTACAATGGTGGCTGTGATAGACAAGTTGCCTTTCTCTGCAAGCTCATTTACCTCACTGTATTGTAGCTTAACTAGCTGTGCTTCTAACTCTTAAGAAAACAGCATTTGTCTTGTTGGTTATTCTTATAGGCTATGATAGGATTCAGCCTGGTCCAGGTGTAAGGCATTAATTGGCAACAGCTGCAGCATTCTCCTTATGCTTCCTGGTCTTGGCTTGGGTAGAATTTTTTCTGCTTTCCTTTTTCTTGAACACTGCCAGGTTTTTGACTGCTACTTTGTCTGGGTGCTTCTGGTATTGAGCTACATTTTCTTCTTCATAAATCCTGTACTGGTGCACCTGTTTCAGCCTTCTTATTCCTCATCAGAGCTCTTCTGGCAAGCTGACATTTCTTTGCCACTTGTTTATGCCTTTAGCCCTGATTGTGACAGGAACTTGAGGAAGCTGCTGGGATTTAATCACTGTCAGGTCCTTCACAGCTACCTTGACTCAGTGCTTCTTAAATGGAATACGCTTTTCCCTTGATAAATGTTATGCAGGTGCAACTGTGTCTACCTGCTTGTCCCTCATTGGCACTCTCCCAGCTACCTAGTGTCTCTTTGGTGCTTACTGAGAGCTTTGGGTCCTGCTTGTTATGATTCCCTGATGAAGCCACTGATTTTTTAGCCATGTTGCCCCGGCTTTCTGCCTTTGATTGTTTCTGCTACTCTTGAAATGCTTTCTTGGCATACCAATGCTTGTCCAAGATCTGCTTGTATGTTTGTATTTAGCAAAATGCTCATGTAACAGGGCAGGCACATCCCATTTGCCTTGAGTTCCTGAAGGTCACATGGTATGCTGGCCTTAAGGTGATGGCATGCTAGACTTATGACAGCCTCATCAAAATTAGCCCACTCATCATCAGTGCACTCAAAGGCGTCACAGATCTTCAATGTCTTTTGATTTTTAGGCTATGGTATAAACACCACAGTGTCTCCATGCCATGGCATGATAGGTTTTTCTGTGAGCTTTATCTTTGGGCATTGCAGTAATGCTTCAAAGACTGTATAGTGTTCCTCTGATGTCAAATTGGGAAATGGCTCAATTCTTAGCTGTGACATTGTGCTACCTGAGTTCCTTCTTTGCAGCAAGGATACTGTGTTCACTACCTGGGATATCAATTGTTCAGCACATATTATCCCCTCATCCTGTCTCTGGATTGACTCCTGATTGCTCTGGCCATTGCATCTATCCTATCAGCCACTGCACCTATGTGCCTCATTAATGCTTTGGTATGAGCTGACAACATACTTGCTAATATGGGTGGTTGTGATGTTATGATGGCCACTTACGGGTTCTCAACCAATGCAACAGCGTTTGCTAAATTCTCATCTACATCATCATAATGATCAGCTGGCAGCTCTGCAGAGATTCTCAACAGCCTACTTAACTGCAAGCCTGAGGAGTTTGCATTATAACTGTTGTAAGAATCTTGGAGATATTAGAAGCTATTGGGAGAACAAATAGATTATGTAGTTTTCACTGGTTGTGCATCAACATTCAAAACTTAGCCAATTTACTCCATTAGAAAATCTAGTACCCTGACTGATTTTCCCTAACCAAAACATAGCTAATCCCTGGTATGTTTATTTTATTACTTCTCAAAATCTATTTTTAGCTGTCACACACAATCAATTTTCAAATGGCCATTACATCCTCAACTGATCTGCTAAGCCTTTCCAAAGGATTAGTCATCTGAGATCTATCCAACCACTTAGTAGTTGCCAAGACATCAGCTGATTAATGATGCAATTTTTCATTTATCTTATGCACCTATCAACACCCTGGCAGATTTCAATTAGTCCAGTCTCTTGGCACTTACTAATTCAACTTGATTAGAAAATATAAATAAAGATCACTGAACCTTTTGGTTTAGTGTGTGTCTCAACACAATTAAGATTGTGCCTCAGCAAAACTAAGAATTCAACATTGTTGTTCTAGTTTCCACCCAAGCCTAGCATATCTAGCATTCCCAAGAGCACCAAGCCTAGCCTGCATAGCAAACCACATCTGTTGCCTATATAGCCCAAATCAACTATATACAAAACCAATATTAGACCAGAACTTTTCTGCTAATATTTCTGTCACCCTCAACAATTCTAAGATTCTGCACTTAGTTATCACTTTGGTTCAGTTAACTCATTCAAGAGCTTTATTACACTTTTCTCTTGGATACAACATCACTCAATCATTTGTTGAATGTAAAAGTAGTATATATACTTATACTTGGCCTTGGAATAAAAACATATATAATGGGCTTAGAAAGGTCCCAAAAGCATTTGTGCAAAGTTTGGGGCTGTTTGAGCAACTTTGAGAGTTTTTATGTTATGGGTACCTGATATTTTGGTGAAAATATTCAAAGTAAATCCCAACAAATATTTTGGTCAGTAATCTCTAGGATTTGGAGGTAATGATTCAAGTGACTAAGATAGGTGAGTATTTAGGGGGAATCACAATTTATTATAATACTTGCAGTCAACTAAATGCTGATACTGACTAGTCCTAATAAATTTCTCTCTCCACCTTAGCATTAAGCTCCCTGAACTTAGGCAGAGCTTCTTCCTGTTGTATCCAAGACAAAAGTGAAATAAATATCTTGAATGAGTTAACTGAACCTCATTGACAACTAAGTGCAGAATCTAAGAATTGTCGAGAGTCACAGAAATATTAGCAGAGAGGTTCTGGTCTAATATTAGTTGTGTTTACAGCTGAGTTGGGCTATAATGGCAACGGAGTTGGTTTGCTATGCAGGCTAGGCTTGGTGCTCTTGGGAATGCTAGATATACTAGGCTTTGGTGGAAACTAGAACAACAATGTTGAATTCTTAGTTTTGCTGAGGCACAATCCTAATTTTGTTGAGACGCATACTAAACCATAAGGTTTAGTAATCATTATTACATATTCTGATCAAGTTGATATAGTAAGCACCAAGAGACTGGAGTAATTGAAATATGTTGGGGTGCTCATAGGTGCATAAGATAAATGAGAGATTGCATCATTAATCTGCTGATGTCTTGGCAGCTACTAAGTGGTTGGAAAGATCTCAGATGACTAGTCACTTGGAAAGGATTAGCAAATCAGTTGAGGATGTAATGACTGCATGAAAAATGATCAGGTGTCACAGCTCAAAATAAATTCTGAGATGTGATAAAATAAACTATAACTGGGATTAGCTATGTTTGGGTTAGAGATAATCATGTAGGGTTCTAGATTTTCTAATGGAGTAAAATAGGCTAAGTTTTAAATGTTAATGCACAACATCACTTCCTCCTGGGAGAGGAGTTTCTTAATATCTTCTGGGTTCCCCTGCAGCTCCAACACTGATCAATGATGGCAACATCATCAATGTTGGTATAAGGTTCCCAGATGTTGTTTTTGGCATTTTAACCTTTTCACTTGACTAAATAAAGGCAATTTGGTTCTTCTCCATCATGGTCAACAATAGCTTCAGATTCATAGGATTCTGAAGTAACTGGGTCTTGAGATATAAGCTTCAGTGAAGAAGGTGGAACATTTTTGGGTAGCAGTGCTCTAGTATTGTCCTGAAGTACATAAGATCCTCCAGTGGTACATGTGACAACTTGAATGGGCCTTCATATTTGAGGTCAAGTTTAGATTGTTGGATTGGATCTAGTGTCATGATATATGACCAATCAGGAAAACTGCTGTTCCTGTGTCTTGAGGTGTATGTTGAAGTCATCTTTAGCAGCAAAGTCTTACTTCTGGCACTAATAGCGGGGTAGATAATGTTGGTAAGGTACTCAAGTTGGTTCTTTAGCTCATTTGTATTCAACTTTGCTAACTCTGTATTCAGGTAGTCTCCAAAGTGGTTGAATTTTCTTCTAAACATCAAAGAAAATGGCATTGATTCATGTAGAGCAGCAATTTGGTGCTAAAAGTGTACTGTACTATTGGAATGTACTTGTCCCAATTCTTCTTGATACCTTTGATAGATTTCCTGGTGATGTTTACTGAGGCCTGAGCATGTCTTTCAGCAAGTCCATTAGCTTTGCAATGATAGGGAGTGATCAGACAGTGATCAATGGTGCTATTCTGGCAAAGGGCTTGGATCACGTGATTCACAAATTCTGTTCCATTATCCAACTGAATGACCTTAGGGATTCCAAATAGGCAGAAGAGCTTGAATAATGTTTGTGCACTAGTGGCAGCATACTTGTCTGGGATAGCTTTGAGGAAGACAAATATGTGCAGACATCCACATTTACAAAGAGGTAGTGATTACCATCATCACTAGTGGTGAAAGGTCCAGCTAGATCAATTACAATATGATCCATAGCAAGGCTTGCATGGATGGGAATTGAAGAGTGAAATCCATGGCGGTGTAGTGGGGTGACAGTGACACCCACTGACAGATGTGCTCATTCCCTTATTTTCTACTTCCCTATATCTCTACTACACTTATTTTAGTTTTATCCCATTTGTCTTACCCAATCAGTACTATCCCATAAGCCGGTTGACTATCACACCTGCTTACCTTATTGCATAAGTTACCCCTCACTTTATGTAAGATTACTAGCTACCAGTACTTCTATATTTGACAAGTACCCGTGCCAGTACCCGTGACACATGACCAACCTGTGTCACCATCCCCACCGTTTCCATACCATATATGGTATCCCCATGTTACACAGGTTTCAGAGTACTGATTCTTGATTGGTTGGATGTGCTGTGCCTCTTCGAACCTTCTGGCACCTACTTAGAACATTCTTAGGTCATTCTGATGTCATTAAGATTTCTATTGATATCCGGAACCTTCTGGAACACCATGATTAGTAATCACTTAGCCAGTGAGAAAAGTATATAAGGGAGGCTATCCCTCAACAATAAATCATCATCCCTTTTATCAATATATCAACTTGTTGATTAGTGTGATCACTGCTACCTGCTGCTACCTGAACTTCCAACCACAGACCACAGGACACTCCTGGGAAACCATGCTGACAGCCAACTGACCTTGGAGGCACTACTTGTGAGGAATACTCAGAGTAGGTATCTTCTATTATATTTGATTCTTTCCCAAGTTTGTTCTTGTACAGGCAAAGATACTTTTCTGTCTTTGTTACTATTGACCACAGCTGCATTCTTATCAAGTCCCTGCTGGTGGAGTTTACAGTTGTTTTGACTTTGGAAGCTTTAGTATACTGTCATCTCAAAGGATGCTGAACCCAGCACATACTTTTGTTAAGACGCCAACTAAGTTGGGGATTGTAGCTCAATAGCTTTCCCTTGACAACCTTGTGGCTTTATTCCCCTTCACATTAGATTAGAGACAGAACCCAAGTATTCCTAGCAAGCTTTTGCCAGAGGTTATTGCACCCAGTGAACACCCCACACAAAAAACACTTGAGAAGTGTTGGACGTATCTCTCTCTTGGACTTATACACCACCACAGCAGGTGATATTGTCAAGTTGACATTCTCTGCAAGATTTGACAAATTCTAGGCAGTCAGCTCTAATACTTGGCCAGTGATATCCATCTGAGTGTAGCTTCTTCATAAATGTGTCAGCTCCAAAGTGGCCAAGTAAATGACTCCTCTGTATCGATGTTCTCCTCTCATTGGCATGTGGGATTTTCCAAGTCACTGAATCCAGCTGAGAAATTAGTTTGGAAGTTGTAGTAAGCTTACTGATTATGTCAGTAATCACATATGTCTCCCAAGGTGAGGTTGGAAAAGTCTTGAAGGTGATCAGGCAGGATGTTGAGAATTCCTGGGCAATGAATAACTGTGAATTCATAATTAAGTAGAGTATCAAGCCAGTTGGTAAGCATTGAAGTCAGAGTCCTTTGAGTTTGGATGTAGACAAGGGCTTGGTGGTTAGTGTACAAAGTAAAAGGGTTACCACATCAGTACTAATGAAACTTCTTCAAGGCAAAGACTATGGCAAGTAGCTCCTTCTTGATGGCAGAGTAGCTTCTCTCAACAGGTTGTTCAATTAGACATTCATATTCATAGATGTACTCTTGAGCCATTCCTTTCTTCTCTGAGTGTCTTCAACTTTCTTCCTAGTAGTGTCGGCTGGTGTGGAGGCTCAAAAGCATCCTGAATTTCCAACACAAACTCATCCCAGGTAAATATTGTAGAGTATCCCATCATGGTGGCTTACCTAATCTTGTTGTAGTACCACAGTAAAGCTGCATCTGCCAGGTAAGAGGCTGCAAAATGCAACTTACTTTCTGAAGCAAATCTCTTAGCCTTGAAAGCTTCCTCAATCTACAAAAGTCAAGTTCCCAGGTTTTCATTGACTCCACCATGGTACTGGTTGACTTTTACACTAAAGTAGCTCTTGACAGGGTTTTGCTGCCTTTGGGCCAAGGTAGTTGTTCCTTGTTGCTGCTGGCTAAGGATCTGGAGTAACTTTTGCTATTGGGCCAGGACTTGCTGCATAGCATTCTTCCATTCTTGATTTTTGGACATCTTAAGGGAGGCTTCTTCTTTCTTTAGGAGGCACGTTTCTGGTTATTGCTGCTACCAATGTTGTAAGTCTTGGTTTAAGTGTTGTAGAGGAATAGAGAGTTTAGCTAGTATTGTATTCACTAAAACTTGAGCTGATTTTTATTGAGGTTCCAGCAGCTCCTAATATACATTTTGCAAGATCAATTGCTGACTAATTGTATTTCCTAATGTAGGTTGTGGCTGATGACTTATTTAATTGCATCATCATCACCCAATAAGATCCTACTTAATATATCTATTACTGTCTGATAAAGGTCTGCTGATTCATTTTCTGACTAATGCTACTGATTTGATAGGTAACACTGATATACTGATAGGCTAAGCATATACCTAATTGATTTGACTAAAAACACATCTAACTTCAACATTTAAGTGGTAGATCATAACATTACATACCTCTATTACCTTAACTCTATCGCTTTGCCATGAGAATCCTGCATGGTTTGTATACACCATTTACACCTAGTAACATACATCATATAAACAAATGCATAGTAGCAATGAGCTACTGGGAATGTACATACCAGACATGCATGCTAACACCTCAGCTTTGGGAATCAAGGAGTATGGAGCAGGTTTTTGCGTCAAAAGTCTAATGTACTCTGTGCTATATATATAAAGTGGCAAAGTTAGGGCTGTAAGTTAGTCCCACAGTAACCAAGAGTAGTCCAGAATAGTAAAGTGAGCTTTTAGCTTCTGGTTAATACAAAGTAGTCCAATATTGCAAAATTGAAGAGTTACAAGGTTAGTTTCAAGAGGAATAATAGATAACACAGATATTTCATCTGCATTGTGCCTGTTTGCTTCAATGGAGCTTTTACAAAGCATTGCAATCTCAGGGTACCAGCATGCATTGACCCAATCTATGCCAATTTCCTGCACCAGAGCACCAAGTACTAAATTAACATGCACAACTTGGTGAAAACTGCCAAAACTTGCAATGCTGCTCAATTGGAAACAGGTTCATTGAAGCAGGCCTGGTTATGTAAGCATATTGTTGAAATACTGACTATTTGGTATCATTCAGCAGCTAAAAATCTACTTAACAATTCTAGACTAGTCTTGATTACTGTAGGACATGTTTGCAGGCCCAACTTTAGCAGTTTCTTTATATCTATGATCCTGTGATTATTCCCCCATAGTCAAGATCAAATTAACACTTCTTACAAAACATTATATACCAACCCTAAAGCTGTTACAGAATGCTCCTGAATCTTAAGAAACCCCCTTTCTTAGTGTTACAGCTGTATTACTTCTACAAAGGTATAAATACTGATCTGCTTTATGAATAAGCAGCAGTTCAACTATTATCACTGTATCTTGATAAGTTCCTTATATCCAAATTACTTCTTACATTGCTACACATATAACATCATCTACTGCAATCTAGCTTGGACAAGTCAGAGCACTGCACTCAATGACTAGGATGCAAAACACTAACTACATGTACACAAGTAGCTACAATGATAGTCAACAAGGAAGAAGTCTGTATGTGCAAAATGAGCCACTACCAAATGCAACAGTAGTAGTAACTGTGAGAAAAAAATTAGGACAAGATGATGGATTGTCTTTGAGTTGCTTTTATAAGTTATGGTTCAAGCATGGCAAACCTCTTCTTACAGATCCAAATCAATCCACTGCAGACTAATGACTAACATATGTGAACATCATCTGTAGAACCAGTTCAGCTTATTAGTTGGTCTGGCAGCTACCTAATCAAATGAGTAATGGACAAACGTATTGTAATGCAAAGTATATCAACTCTATATCATCTTAGGACCAAAATTGCACTCATTTCTTCTTAGCCTTTTGCCAATGTAATGCACAAACAAAAGATCCAGAATTTTGAACTTTGAAGGACTACAACTGAAGACCATGGAAGTTAATCTTTCCAAGAATGCTATAACAAGCAGAACACTCCATAGTCCGTACATATTTTAACTCTCAGCTCATTTAAAGCAGTGCTTTTAGAGTTATGATCAAAAGATTCTAACAACCAAATGTACCAGCCCCCTATTGCTAAGGTTGCAATGATGAACTTGATTGTTTGTAACATTTGATCTAGCCCATCATTTTATGTGTTGTTTTGTAGGTGATGCAACTATATCTGATCTGTGTCAAAGCATCATTTTAGCTATTTATCATATGTATTCACTGATGACATGCCCAAAAAAGTTGATCCTCTGGGGACTTCACATATATGATTTCCCCAGCTGAAAATCAAGCAATACACTCACTTGGCATATTCTCCATGCTGCCATTGTGAGTTCAAGAGCTTAAGGACTTTGCTTGCATCACTTTCTCTATTGACTGTCCTGACCTTAATCATTATTGCATCAGTGAAGAAGCTTCTAAGATCACAGTGTACATTTTGAGCTTTGCAAGAAAGTTTTGACTTTTCTGTTGGAAAAGTCCTCTCTGAGAAGCACCTATACTTTTAAGACACATTTTTAGTCTCAAAACACTGTTAATCTAAAGAGGACCCTCTCAGCATCTCTGTAGTGCAAGTTCACCATTTGGAACAACTGTTAGAGGCCCATTTGGTCCAAAGACACCCCTTCAGACATCCCCTGAGGTCCAGAGTTGCTTAACCCTGTTGAAATATTGGACTATTTGGTATCATTCAGCAGCTAAAAATTTACTTAACAATTCTAGGCTAGTCTTAGTCACTGTAGGACTCATTTACTGCCTTAACTTTGCCACTTTCTCCAGATATATGATCTTATGATTATTCCCCTATAGTCAGGATCAAATTAGCACTATTACCAAACATTATGTACTAACCCTGAAACTGTTACAGAATGCTCCTGAATATTGAGAAACCCTCCCTACTTAGTGTTGCAGCTGTATTACTTCTACAAAGGTATAAATACTGAGCTTCTTTATGAATAAACAGCAGTTCAACTATTATCACTATTTCTTGATAAGTTCCTTATATCCAAATCACTTCTTAAATTGCAACAAACCCTGGGTCACATCACCTTATATTACTAGAGATTGCATTATTTGCACATAAGGTGATGTCTTTGGAGTAATTATACTGATTTTAAGTAAGAGGAGGTTACTATATGTGTAAACAAGCTGGATAACTGACATATGGTCTGAAGTTTACTCAAAAGTAATATCCATTGCCTAGAGTATTTTTGAGCCTGACCTCACAAGTTTAACCCTATTACAAAGTGGTAATAATGATGCCATGAAGCAACTATGCAAAGATCATTAAAAATTGCGACACATTTCTGTCAAAAGTGTAGTCAAATTCATATCACAGCAATACATCAGTGACTTATGATTGGTTCTCTGCCCATTCTTTCACTCATGATCCTGGATGACTTTTGCCCCTTTTTCACCATCCTTACTTCCTGTATTGGCCAATGCACTTACTCTAAGCTCATACAAGTGAGTTTTTTTCAGTTCATTCTTCAGTTGTACCTCAAACTGACTTGTACAAGCACCTGTACTCAGTACTAACATTAAGCCCAACCTCACAATCAACAAGTTATTCCATTAAAGGTCACAATTCAATAAGTGATTCAGCCAAAATGCCCTTTTTCCATGTCATTTATGGAGACCTTAAAGCTTTGTTCTAATATTCATTCACTGCTTCCCATGTGTCCTGGCCTTCAGCCAGCACTGCAGGTCTAGCACCTCACCTGCCAGTCTTTGCAATATATCCATGCAATATCAAAGTGCATTTTCTTGAGCACTGCTATAGAAGCAGTGCTACAGCCTCTTCATGTGCCTATTGGTCTTCAGTAGCAACATTTCATGCTGCAGCTGCACAAGGAAAGGACCCCCTCAGTCAGATGCTTCAATAAAGAGCTACTAGGGCAAAAGAGCCTAAATATGGATGTGCTGCTACAACCAGAATAGACTTTAATATTTGCATCAAATAAGACCACAAACAAAAATTTTCATGTTTGGTACATTTATTCTGGAGCATCTCAACACTTTATGCATAAAAGGGACCTTTTTTTCAAGTATCCTGAATTTCCAATCAAGAAGGTTTTCATGAGTGTCAATAAAACACAGAATGCAGTTGAAGAGGCAAATATCCAATTAGAACTCAGAAGTAGCGTAGGAAGCCCCACTTATCTTCACAATGAAAATCTATGTACCAGATATAGCCAGAAACTAGATATATGTAAGTGAGACAACATCATAAGAGCACAGTTTTTGTTATGGCATATCTGGATATAATATGGACAATCAAAATGAAGCTTGTTTTGGCTTGGGCATTATAGATAAAAATATATGCAAGTTGACTTGTATTTTATTATATATGGGAGTCAATGTAGGCAGTTTGAATGAAGCAATATGAATGCCTAACAGGAGATTGGGACATATCAATTTGACTATTTGCACAAAATCATCAGAGATCAGATGATATCTGAAGTTAAAAGTGACACTGCAGCACATCACAAGCTGTTTAAGGGCTGCATATATAGGAAACAAGCCAGACAAATGTTCAAGAGCTCCAAGCTAGTCAAAACCTCAAAACGTTGGGTCAAATTTGCTTATTTCCATGTAGATCTATGCAAAGCTTATCCTGAGTTACATTTTTGACTGGATAATCTGATGAGGAATTGTATATGGACCATTCTCATGGCTCAACTGACTAACATAGGCCCCACTAGGTCTGCAGACTGAAAAAATGCTTTATGGTCTCAAAAAATCACCAATAAGCTGGGATTACACAAAGAATGTTTAGTTGGAATCTTGTAGTTTCCTGAGTAATACTAAAGCCTATAGTAGCTACTACAGGCCAGATAGAGCAAGTGTAGGTTTATTATCTCTATAAGACAAAGATCTCCTTGTAGCTACCAATGATCAAAAAATTATGGAATAGACTAAATCTAGCCTATATAAGGAGTTCAAGAGATCTATTCAAGATGAGCCCAGATACTACTCAGAGGTCAAGCTCTCAATGAATAGCAGTACCCTAACTTTGACCCTAAGCCAATCCAAGCATATTCAGGATATGCTTAAGTAGTACCAGATGGAAGAAAGTAACCTGGGAGCAACCCCAATGGAGGCAAACCTTTGCTTGGTCAAAACTCTACCAAATAAAGAGATTTTGGTATTATCTGAGAACCATGACATACCTCACCAATCTGTGTCTGGCAATCTAATGTTAATTATGCTTGGAACATGTCCAGATATATCATATCTAGTGGGAGCTGTCACTCTGTACTATTAGTACTATGATCTGATCATACTTCATCTGTTAAGGTGATTTTTGCATGCTTAGAAGGATATACTAATATCTACTTAGGGTACTTGTATATAGATCAGGTCCAAATCTTGTCCAATACTCAGTTGCTGATTGGGGACAAAAGTCAAGGGATAGAAGATCCACCTCAGGATACATTTCTCCTCATGCCAAAGGAGCCATTTCATGGTGTTCAACAAAGAAACCAACTTTAGCACCTTCTGTTACAGATGCAGTGTAACTGGCAGCCTTTGAAACTGCAATTAGAAAAGCTTGATACTCAGCAACATAACTCTGATGAGTATCTTATAACAGAACCATAAAACTGCCCTGAATACTGCTGATGAGACTATATCAAGCTGGCAAAGAAGCTTCAGTTCATTCTACAAAATCTTTTACATTGCAGCAATTTCTTGAAAGCTTGAAGTCAATGTGACACAACAGAACATTGTATAGATGCCTCTCACAATAGATTACATAGGATTGCACCATATATGGCCAGTCTGTGTCTGATGAAAAAGTCACAAGATCACCTGACCATTTTCACATCCTCATACAATAGTAGAGTCTCTTCTTTGATGTATACTTATACTGGCAAACATATTATTTCTCATGTTGAAGTATTGGACTAGTTGGTATCATTGTGCAGCTAAAAATTTACTTAACAATTCTGCACTAGTCTTGGTTACTGTGGGGCTAATTTACAGCTCCAACTTTGTCATTTTCTTCAGATCTATGATCTTATGATTATTCCCCTATAGTCAGGATCAAATTAGCACTAATACTAACTATTATGTACTCACCCCGAAACTGTTTCAGAATGCTCCTGAATATTGAGAAACCCTCTTTACTTAGTGTCACAGCTGTATTACTTCTACAAAGGTATAACTACTGAGCTTCTTTATCAATAAACAACAGTTCAACTATTATCACTATTTCTTGATAAGTTTCTTATATCCAAAACACCTCTTAAGTTGCAACATGTTATGAGCCCCAACTGCCTTAATCTATTCTAAAGATGACATCTGCCAGCAAACAGAACAACACAATTATCTTCCCTGTTCAGGAGAGGTTTGATGGAAAGAACTACAGACTTTGGAGAATCAAGATGCCGATCCACCTTGAGGAAAGGAGACTTTGGAATATAGTAACAGGAAAGAAGTTGAGCCCAAAGGAACAGCAGCAGAAGTGGAGAAGTTTCAAGAGAAAGAGAGAAAGGCCTTTAATGCCATATGTATCAATGTGCAAGATTCCTTCACTGGACAAGTCCATGCCTCAAATATTGCCAAAGCAGCATGGGAATCCTTAGTGAAGAACTTTAGAGCAAAGTCAGTATTAAGCAAGCTTTATTCAAAACAAAAGTTCTTCAACATGAGGAAGAAGTCAGATGATGGCATGCTAAAACTCACTACCAAAATGGAGACACTTGCAGCAGAACTTTACAGTATTAATGCTAGTGTGGATGATGAAGAAAAGATACTCTGTCTGATTTGCAGCTAAGCGGACAAGTATGAGCCACTAATATTTTCTTTTGAAAGCAGAGAATACAATTTGACTTTAGACTATGTCAAAGGAAGACTTCTCCATGATGAACTCAGGCACATTGATGAAGCAGAAAAATCAAAATAATGCTTTATTCAGTTCAGAAAGGCACTCAGAAAAGAAGGGATAACTGTTGCAATTTAAGAAGTAATTTGGATATATGGAACTTATCAAGAAATAGTGATAATAGTTGAACTGTTGTTTATTCACAAAGAAGCTCAGTATTTATACCTTAGTAGAAGTAATACAGCCGCAACACTAAGTAGGGAGGGTTTCTCAATATTCAGGAGCATTCTGTAACAGTTTCAGGGTTAGTACATAATGTTTGGTAATAGTGCTAATTTGATCCTGACTATAGGGAATAATCATTAGATCACATATCTGGAGAAAGTGGCAAAGTTAAGGCAGTAAATGAGTCCTGCAGTGACTAAGACTAGCCTAGAATTGTTAAGTAAATTTTTAGCTGCTGAATGATACAAAATAGTCCAATATTTCAGCAAAAGCAGCAAAACCAAAGAAAACCTGGTTGCTGCAACTAATGCAAAAAGCCAGGACACTAGGCAAGAGAATGCAAGAAAAAACAAGCAGACAAAAAATAGAAACAAGAGCAGGCAAACCATATAACTACTGATGAACAGTTATTTGTAACCGTTCAAGAGAGTGCAAGTAACCAGAGTAATGAATGGTATATTGACTCTGGAGCCTCAAAGCTAATTTGTGGTATAAAGGAGTGGTTCAGCAACTTAAAAACTATTTGAGTAAGAAAGGTTTATCTGGGAGATAGCTCTGCTCTAGAATCTACTGCAAGTGGGTCTATACAACTAAAATGAGCAATAGCTCAGGGGCAACTACAGCAAGACTCACTGACATACTCTGTGTTCCGGGAATAGCTAAGAGCCTACTGTCAGTCAGTAAGGCAATTGATCAGGGGCTGAAATTTGTTTTTACTAAGATAAGCTGCTCAATATTGAGAGAGAATGGACAAAAATTAGCTTTGGGAATCAGAGATCACAATATATACAAGTTACAGTGCAAGATCATTGTACCTGAGTATGTCAACATTGCTGAAACTGATGATACCAGCTGGGAGATGTGGCATAGGAGGCTAGGACACATTGAAGAACTGAAAATGAGCCAATTGATGAAAGTTCAGCTTGTTTTGGGCCTAAAATACTCAAATTGGATCAAATTGAATGTTTGTAAGGGATATTCATACAGCAAACAAGCTATGCAATGTTTCAAGAGCTCAGAAGGCATTAATACCACCAAAATCTTGGCAATTGTACACTCAGACATATGTGGCTCCATGAGAACACTGTCCTTTGGAGCCAAAATATACTTTATGACGTTTATTGATGACAAAACAAGATATACATGGGTATACTTCCTCAAAACAAAGGATGAAGCTTTAGAGATGTTTAAGCACTTCAAGAACATGGCAGAAACACAAACTGGGTGTAAATTGAAGGTACTACAAAGTGACAATGGAGGAGAATACTGTTCAAAGGAGTATGCAAAATACTGTTTTTCTATTGGTACACTCCAACAGACCATAGTACCTCATACTCCACAGCAAAATGGAGTAGCAGAACGTGCAAATTAGAGCAATAGTATAGATGGGAAGAACTATACTACATGATAAGGGAATAGACTACAAGTTTTGGGCCAAATCTGTTGTAAATGCAGTATACGTCAAGAACAGATGCCCAAAAACAGCACTACCTGATTTTGCACCCTTTGAAGCATATACAGGCAAAAAACCAGATCTCCAGCACCTCAAGATCTTTGGCAGTGATGTTTGTTATTGCATCCCTGACAAAAAATGCTCCAAGTTGGTACCAAGGAGGAGGAAAGGGATCTTTCTTGGGTATTGTGCAGATACTAAAGGGTATAGAGCGTATAATGGCAAAATTCAGAAGCTGATCAAGAGCAGCAATGTTGTAATTGAGGCAAATTCAGATCAGAAAGCCACAGAAATCATTGGCCAGCTGCCTGATGATGCAATCAACACTAATGAAGAAGGTACATACCAAATCCAGCCAGATACAGAAGATACATCTACCAGTTTCAGATCAGGACAGATTATCCCAGTTAGGAGATCTACCAGAATAAGAATTGCCCCTAGATCCTAGTGGCAGACATCCAATGATCATGAAGAAGCTTATCTTGCCTTGTGTGCCCAACTTCAGAATCTGGAACATGCAATGCAAAGTCCAGATGCTGCTATGTGGCAACAAGCCATGCAGAAGAAGTACCAATCACTGATCAAGGCAAAAACGTGGGAACTGGTAGCTTTACCAAATGGGAGAAAGTCAATTGGATGTAGATGGGTCTAAAAGATCAAGATAACCTCAAATGGTGCTGTTGATAAGTACAAGGCTAGATTGGTGGCTAAAGGTTATCATTAGACCCAGCAACTAGACTTTAAGGAAACATTTGCTCCAGTAGCCAAGTTTAACTCCATTAGGGCAGTTCTAGCCCTGGCAACTGTACACAGTCTAGATCTACACCTAATGGACATCAAAACAACCTTTCTGAATGGGGATTTGCAAGAAACTATATATATGGAGCAACCAGAAGGTTTTACCAATCCACAAGACCCCAATAAGGTGTGCAAACTTAGAAAATTGTTGTATGGGCTTAAGCAGGCACCTAAAGCATGGTAGAACAAGATTGACACATATCTTGTGGAATTAGGTTCTCTTGTAGCACTGCAGATCACAGTATATATGTGAAACAGCTCAGAAAGTGTGTGATAATCCTAGTTCTTTATGTGGACATCCTAATTATAGCTTCAAGTGATCAAGAGGCATGTAGATAGACAAAATCAGATCACTTCAGCAAGTTTGAAAGATCTTGGAGAATTGAGCTATTTTCTTGGAATTGAGGTCAAATTTGACATACCTACGCAGAAAATTGTGCTGAAACAGTCTAAGTACACCAGGGACATTCTTAGATGCTTCAAAGTGGAAAATTGCAAACCTGCAGCTACCCCTATGGACAATAACCTGAACTTAAGCAAATCTCAGCCAGTTATAGATGAAAGTGGCTCAAGTATGGATCAAAACTTTCCCTATCAGTCAATGGTTGGTAGCCTAATGTACTTGATGGTGTCTACACGTCTAGATATTGCAGTGGCAGTTGAAATAGTCAGCCAGTTCATGCAGAATTATGGATCAGATCAAATTGCAGCAGTTGAGCGGACTTTCGGATATCTTCAAGGTACCATAGATGTGGTACTGGAATACTCTGGAGCAGCTAATAGGCAAAAAAGTGATGGTTATAGTGATTCAGATTGGGGTAGGGATCTGATTGACAGACACTCCACCACAGGCTGTGTATTTCTCTATGCTGGTGCAGCTATTACTTGGAATTGCAAGAAACACCAACTGTGGCCCTATATACAACTGAAGCAGAATATATGGCTGCATGTCAAGCAACTAAGGAGGCTATATGGCTACAAAAATTATTCAAAGACTTAGGTTTTAATTCAGATGAACCAACATGTATTTACAAAGATGATCAAAGTTGTATGTCATTAGCTGGTAAGCCTAGTAAGCATGCCAGAAATAAGCACATTGATATACAGCGTCACTTTGTGAGGGAAGCTGTCAAAAATCACTTTGTAGAGTTAGTGTACTGCCCAACTAACAAAATGGTGACAGATATATTGACAAAACAACAAGCTAGGCCACAAATTAAGTATCTCAGGGAGGAATTAGGATTAAGAAATTATTTAGTTGAGTGGGAGTGTTGAAATATTGGATTATTTGGTATCATTCTGCAGCTAAAAATTTACTTAACAATTCTGGTCTAGTCTTGGTCACTGTGGGACTAATTTACAGCTCTAACTTTGCCACTTTCTTCAGATCTATGATCTTATGATTATTCCCCTATAGTCAGGATCAATTAGCACTTATACTAACTATTATGTACTAACCCTGACACTTTTACAGAATGCTCCTGAATATTGAGAAACCCTCCTTACTTAGTGTTACAGCTGTACTACTTCTACAAAGGTATAAATACTGAGCTTCTTTATTAATTAACAACAGTTCAACTATTGTCACTGTTTCTTGATAAGTTCCTTATATCCAAAACACTTCTTAAATTGTAACATCTCACTCCCAAACTGCATCAGTATTGGCTAATATCTCTTGGCATCCATGCTGCTAAAAGGTTTGTAACGTATCACAAAAATTTATAGCTCTATCTTGGCCCACTGGCACCATCTGGCATTGTAAGTGCTTTGTATGAGTTGTAGCTTAGGGCTACTACATAAATATAGTGCCAGATAATGCCATACATTTTGTGATATGTTACAAGCTGCAGGAGCTAGATTCTGAGTGGATGGGTTTTAAGGACTAGATACATGTCTTCAGTCCTGCTATGCTCTTACACATCCTGCTCAGCATTGATCTTAAAAAAAAGGTATTATAATGTATTTTCTCCTGCAGAGTAGGTGAAACACAGGGGCTGCTTTGTATGAGGATGCAGAACTATGTATATATGATCAGTGACCAAATAAAGGTCCACTTGGCCTCCCTGGCACACTATAGCATCATTTGAAACCTATAGCGCAATATGACATTATCCTATGCAACAAGTCTAATTAATGACTTACTCAGTGTGAAAGTAGTGTTTAAAATTTTCTATGGACTAGTCATAACAAACATGTAGAATGGATGTAGCAAGGTACCAATGTTACAAGTCTTGATATAAGAGTTGTAGAGGAATAGGGAGTTTAGGTAGTATTGTATTCACTAAAACTTGAACTGATTTTTATTGAGGTTCCAGCAGCTCCTTATATACATTTTGCCAGATCAATTGCTGACTCATTGTATTTCCTAATGTAGGTTGTGGCTGATGACTCATCTGATTGCATCATCATCACCCAATAAGATCCTACTTAATATATCTATTTCTGTCTGATAAGGATCTGCTGATTCATTTGCTGACTAATGCTACTGATTTGATAGATAATACTGATATACTGATAACCTAAACATATACTAATTGATTTGACTAAAAACTGATCTAACTTAAACATTCAAGCGGCAGATCATAACATTCTCCCCTACTACAGTTGAGAGGGTTCTCCTGAATCTCTTTTCTTCTGGTACCAATATCTTGATGGTTCAGTAATATCAGCAAGTCTTGCAAGCTTGAGTCTGTCCCTATGCACTAAGTCTTCCCGGATATTGCCTTGTTTGTCCACCAGTTGGTAAGTTGTAAATGGACATTCTCTGATGATCTTAAATGGTCCTGTCCATTGTGGCTCAAACTTCTTCTGAGTGTTGTTTCTTAGCAATACAAAGTTCCCAACTGTCAATACTTCTGGTGCTATAGTCTTATCAAATCTCTGCTTCATCTTTTCTGCACTTTGAAATACTTTAGTCTGTGCCTCTTGACGTCTTTGTTCCAGTTGCTGGTGTCTACTTGGCTGACTGAGTTCATCTTCTAAGGTGTCTGTAAGCTTTGGTTGTGTGAGATCTCCTGGAATCCTTGGTTCACATCCATACACTAAGTAAAGTGGTGATTGCTGGGTGGTGTTGTGTACTCTGACTCTGCATGCAATGAGTGCTTGGTCTATATACTCATCCCATCTACTGACAACTCCATTTGCATACTGGGTGAGCATTTTTCGAAGTAATCCATTAAACCGCTCAGTGACTCCATTAGTTCTGGGGTGATATGCCAAGGTTTTCATGTGTCTGATCTGCTGCATTTCCAGGTAAGCCTCTAATGTCTTTGCCACAAATTTTGCTCCTCTATCAGATAAGATCTCCACAGGGCATCCAAACTTTATCAGGATCTCATGGTAAATGAAACTTGCAACTTCTTGTCCACTGGCTATTGGTACAGCTTTAGCAACTGGCCATTTAGTGGCATGGTCAATTGCTACTAGGATCCAACAGTTGCATTTCCTGCTAGTTGGCAGTCTTCCAATAAAGTCAATTCCCCATCTCTCAAATAGTCTTACAGGCTCCAAAGGGAAGAGTTTGGCAATTCTTTGTGGCTGGCCTTGATTGGTTTGGCAGTTTGGGCATGTTTTCACTAGCTTCTCAATATCTTGTTTCATTCTGGGCCACCATGCTCTGGCTTTTGCAAGGCTATAGGTTCCTTCAATCCCAAGATGTCCATATCCATTGTGTAGCTTATGTACTAAATCCAGGTGAGAAACATAAGGGCATTAGGCAATAGGGCTTCCATCAACAATTTGGTAGAGTGTTTCATCCTGTACTACAAATTTGCTGGCTTCATCACAGATTATCTTCTTGATATCTTCATCCACCTCCTTAGGAATGGCTTGGTCCACCAAGTACTTTGGTAATAGGCTAGGCCAATCTGATTCATGCACCAAGTTGAGTTGTGCAACTTGATCTAATCTTGATAAGGCGTCAGCAACCATGTTGTTTTTTCCAGGGCAGTAGACAATCTCCAGGTCAAATTGCTGAATGTATTCACTCCATCTTGTCATTCTTCTAGAGAGTACCTTCTGAGTAACTATATACTTGAGGGAGGCATGATCAGTCTTCACAGTGCATTTGACTCCTTCCATATAGCATCTCCATGTCTTCAAACAGTGTATTATAGCAAGCATATCCTTCTCATGGACTGGATAGTTTTGTTCTGCTGAGTTCAGTTTCTTGGATACAAAGGCAACAGGGTAGTCCTTTCCCTAGTGTTCTTGGCTCAGCACTCCACCAATTGCATAATCTGAAGCATCTGTGCACAGAGTGAACTCTTTTCTGAAGTCTGGTATTCTTAAGCTTGGCAGCTTATCAAGTTCATTCTTGAGTGTCTGGAAGGCAGTCTCACAAGCTATGTCCTACTTGTAGGTATTGTCTTTCTTGAGGATATCAGTTAAAGGGGCTGCAATACTTGCAAAAGACTTGACAAATCTCCGATAATAGGAAACCATTCCAAGGAATGATCTGAGTTCTGATATGCTATGGGGCTGCTTCAAATTCTTGATAACTTCAACCTTCTTAGGGTCTAAGGTCACTCCTGTGCTAGTCACTATGTGTCCCAGGTATTCAATGTGTTCCTTGAAGAATTCACACTTGGCTAGCTTGCCATAAAGCGTTGTTCTCTCTTAGTTTCTTCAGACCTTTTCAATGTGCACCATGTGATCCTTTTCTGTC